>ML404516.1:3349-54569 GCA_005239525.1 Nicotiana knightiana | reverse complement strand
AAACATATAAATAGACCCCAAAAAAACACAACTTTAAAGGGGAGGAAGCCATTGAAGTGAAGAAAAACATTGATTTTTATAGCTCTTATTTATTATTTTGTAGTTCAATCATGCAAGTTATTTTAGAATTGATTCTTTTGAATATGTTTAGCTAAATTCTTTAATCTAGGGTTTTGGTGGAACCTGTTGGGGATAAACTTATTGTG
The DNA here is from genome assembly GCA_005239525.1 of Nicotiana knightiana. Lineage (NCBI taxonomy): Eukaryota > Viridiplantae > Streptophyta > Magnoliopsida > Solanales > Solanaceae > Nicotiana > Nicotiana knightiana. The sequence continues at coordinate 54,363 of ML404516.1, read as the reverse complement.
ATATTAATATAGTTTTGATTGTTGATTAATCTCTATTTGTTCGACTACGTTCTTGTTGCAGTTGATTGAAGGGCCCTCAATTAGCTGTTCCTATTTATTATGTATCTACTTGTGAGAGAGTGCATATTTAGGTAGTTATTTGAACAACATCACTCCCGGAGTATAGGCAAAATTCATAACCGAGGGTTTAGAGGTTGGATTAGAGATAACGATACCTCGGGTGCAATCTAAAGTGAACTGTAATGCAATCTAGCTAGCGTAACTTGAGAGAGTGCGTCTAGTAAATTATCATAATTACTTGAGAGAGATTTATGGTAGATAGAGTGTTCATGATTGATAGAGACAACTAATCAAACTATAAGAAGTATCCGAGAAGGAAGTTCACCGACGGGGGAAACCATAACTTTAGACCTTTATTACAATTGTTTACACCTTATTGTAGTTAATCTTTAGTTTTAATATTTTCATTCAGTTGTAGTAGTTTAAATAACACCAAGTGACAGTTTAGTATTCTGACAGCTTGCTTGATACGTTAACTCCCTGTGGGATCGACTCTGGGCTTAATACCCCAGATTATATTTGTAACGCCTGTTTAGTCTTTTATTAGACATAGTTGAGCATGATCAGTTATGGCGTTATATACGCATCACCACCTAATCAGCTGGTATACGATGATGATTTTTCCCACAGTGGACGATATGATATGATGGGATGCCCTCAGAGGCTGATGATGTTATAAAACATATACCTATGCACGACATGACATTCATACGCATATGCATGCTGCTAAAAGTGATTTATGATTTACAAAGTTATTCAAACTTACAGGTTGAGTCATGTACTCTATATTTCTTCCATGTCTCTTATGTACATTATGCGCCTTACATACTCGGTACATTATTCGTACTAACGTCCCTTTTTCCTGGGGACGCTGTGTTTCATGCCCGCAGGTCCTGATAGACAAGTCGAGAGCCCTCCAAGTAGGCTATCAGCTTAGAGGACGATGTTGGTGCGCTCCATTTGCTTCGGAGTCACTTGTGTGGTTAGTATGATTTAGACGGGTATTGTTTGGTATGGCGGGACTCTATCCCGACCTTTATGACATTTATGTACTCTTAGAGGCTTGTAGACATATATCGTATACGTGAAATATTGTACGGCCTTGTCGGCCTATGTTTTGAGTTTGTAAATAATTATGTTGGCCTATTAGGCCCGTATGTCACGTGTATATGATAATGTAATAAGAAAGATACATTACGTTGGTACTCGGTCGAGTAAGGTACCTGGTGCCCGTCGCGGCCCATCGGTTTGGGTCGTGACAGTTAATCCCATCCAAATTTTGCGATTCCAAATTCAATTCCAACGAGAATTGTTAGAACCATAGCAACGTAAAATTTTGCGGTTCTAAAGGAGTACAGTGCAATCTTCAACAAGAATATCATACGGATTTCTCCCTACTCCGGTTATGTTAAGGCTAAGCCCTTTTTTCATTTTGCATGATCTCGTCATTACACAAGTTTGATAACAAGGCATAAAGAAAAATTCATATCCCGAAATTTACGTATATTTTGCTAGTCTCGCAAGTTATAATATTTTCTCTATCGGGACTTCAAATTCAATTGAGTATTTCCTTTTTCCATTCAAGAGAGCAGAGTATATATATAGTATTAAAGTATTTTCATTACCATCGAGCTATAATCGATGGGCAGGCCCCTATTAGGAAACCTGTGATCAGATGGTAAGTTATATACCGAGCCTACTGTGGTCGAGCGCCTACGAGCGAGCCCAGTTGGTCGAGATACAGAGCCTAGTATAGCCGAGCGCCTATGAGCGAGTCTACTATGGCAGAGCAGTTATATATATTTATCCCGAGCCTTATAGGGCCGGAGAGTTATTTTACTTACTATATTGAGAGAGTTGAGTCAGTATCAGCAGGTAAGCATGTCTTTAGATTATCTTTGACTTCCAGCGACTTGTAGTTATTATATTATCAGTTCAGTTTCAGCTTTCAGTATATTGCCTTACATACTCAGTACATTATTTTGTACTGATGTCCCTTTTCTGGGGGCGCTGCATTTCATACGTGCAGGTTCAAACAGACAGACGGGTAGGCCTCCTCATTAAGTGTTGCCCGAGTTCAGCTTAATCGATAAGCTCCATGCCTTTCGGAGTTGCCGGGTCTAGAGCCTTGCGTACATCTTGTATATATATGTATATATGTTATGAGTGGGTCGGGGATCTGTTCCGATCACAGTATATCCATCAGTAGAGGCTTGTAGACATATCCTGTCAGTTAGCGCAGTATGTTGGGCTTGTAGGCCCTGTACATATATTTTGTTGGCTTTTCAGTTGTAGTAATTATGACGGCCTTGCCGGCCCAGCTGTATGTTGACATTTAGTCAACGTTAGTCTCTATGCAGTTTTATATTTTGCATTATCTTGTAATGAGGCCCATGGCCAGAGTATACATATCAGAGTCCCTTAGTCGCAAGTGGTACGTAAGGATAGATGAGGCACCAGGTGCCGGTCACGCCCCCAGGCTCGGGTCATGACACGACCGTTGTTAAATAACTCAGTCCCTAATTCATGTTTAGTTTATCTTGTTCATTAGTCCATACTGATTTCTATTATTCTGGGGTCTAACTTTTCCTTTTGGTAATCACGTTAGAGTCACAAACTTATTTCTCGAAATGAGGATATGACTTTATGGCCCATACTCTTTTGTTGTCACAAGGCCTGTCGTCTCTCGTCTTCTTCTACCGTTGTCATCCATGTATCACATCTTACTCATAATGCTTCCTTATCTCTCTTCTTATTTCCCTGCTAATATTTTTGCCTATCACTTTCTATTAAAAACTTCAACAAGATATTCTTTTGCTTTTAGCTCCCCTTGCTTCATTCATTGGCTCTTCGGGTTGCCTAGCATTCTCGCTCTACTAGGGATGGGAGCCATACTAAGGTAATATTTATTCCTTCCAGGATTCCAGTGCATGTCTTTGAACATTCCAGTATTCATCTCTAGCTGTACTATTATAGAGTGCACCATTTGGGTGTCTCACAAGGAGATCCATTAGCGTATTTGCAATATCCCGCTGAAATCTCAACAAACGCAGAAAATCCATCCATCATTTTGGGTTACTCTAACCCCAGTCGGATCTTGATATCCCGTCCTTCTCTTAAACTATATTTTTTAGCTCCCATAGGGCATAACTGAGATGGGTGTGCCCGATTGTACACACCTTTGTTACCGTTAAAGGTAACTCAAAATGCTTATATTTCTCTTCCTGAGTTGCAAATAGTGATAATCTTCATTAACCGGGTGTGTCGTACCCTTCTTCACCTTGCTTATTTTACTTGTTGAAACTTGTATCTAGCTTCTAAATATCTTATTCCTTTTTAGCGTAAGAGTGGATAGATATTCTTACCTTAGGGATCCTTATCAAGAAGCTTACACGTATTAGTATCCACATGTTCTGCTAGAGACCTTACATTTACTCATCATAAGCATGATGCAAAATCGAGTTCCTCTAACTCAATTCTTCCACAGCCATATTCAATCCCTTACCAACCATCTTTCTCGATGTCGGTATCATTGTATTACGAATATAATAGAATTTAAGAATCTGAATTCTTAGAAGTGAGTTCTACCACACGATATAGAGTAAGAAGAAAGAGTGACAGTCCTAAATGCCCTGTAGCCTCCTGCTTAAGTGTAGTGGAAAACACACCCATAAACAAGACTCTTCTTGATACAACTTGTAGAATCCCTAGGATAGAACTGGTCTGATACCACTTTTGTCACGCCCCGAACTTGGGGGGCGAGACCGGCACCCGGTGCCTCACCTATCATTGCGTACCAACTTGCGACTAAGGGACTCTGAACATATAATGTCATACTTTGTCCATGGGCCACATTGCAAGATAATTGTGAATGCTGACTAAACATCAATATAAAGCTGAGCTGGGCCGACAAGGCCCTCATAACTACTACAACTGGAAAACCAATAAAATATACCAAAAAAAGGCCTACAACCCAACATACTGCACTAACTGACAAGATATGTCTACCAGCCTCTACTTATGGATATACTGTGATAGGAACAGCGCCCCGACCTACTCATAACATATATACACATATACACAAGATGTATATAAATCTCTAGACCCGGCAACTCCGAAGGGCATGGAGATTACCGATCAAGCTTAACTCGGGCAACACCTAATGAGGAGGTCTACCAGTCTGTCTGTCTGAACCTGCACTCATAAAATGCAGCGCCCCCAGAAAAGGGATGTCAGTACGAAATAATGTACCGAGTATGTAAAGAAATATACTGAAAGCTGAAACTTAACTGATAATATAATAACAGAAAGTAACTCGGAGTCAAAGATAATCTAAAGATATGCTCACCTGCTGATACTAACTCAACTCTCTCAATATATTAAGTGAAATAGTTGTTCGGCCTTATAAGACTCGGTATATATAACTTCTTTGTCATAGTAGACTCTCTCATAGGCGCTCGGCCATACTAGGCTCTGTATCTCAGCCAACTGGGCTCGCTCATAGGCGCTCGGCCACAGTAGGCTCGGTATATAACTTATCATCTGATCTGAGGTTGCCCCATAGGGGCCTGCCCATCGATTATAGCTCGATGGTGGTGAAAATATTGTAATACTATATATATATATATATAGGCCCTCTGCTCTCATTACTGGAAGAAGACAATACTCAATTGAATATAAAGTCCCGATAAAGGAGAATATTGTAACTTATGAAACTAGGTTAATGTATATATATGCGGTAGTATGAACTTCTCTTTATGCCTCGTTATCAAACACATGTAATTATGAGATCATGCCAAAATGAAGTAAGGGCTTAACCTTAACATACTTGAGCCGATTCTCTTGACAATCCCTCTAACACACATCAATTGCACACGTAACGGCGGATCAAAGTAGGAAAAAATTTGTATGATGTTCTTGATAAAGATTGTATTGTGCTCTCTTAAATTTCAAATCTCATTGCGATTACACCGAATAGCTTCGTTGAAAATATCTCAGAGCTGCGAATCCAAATTGAAGCTTAATCTGTCTTTTTCCATACTTAGAACCATACTTAGAATCATACCTTAATAAGGTAACTTTCTGAAAATTGTTGGATTTTTGTGGGCCCTACTTGATAGGGATGTCTTGGCCAAATAATGTGCAAATTATGACACCTAGCAACATAATTTAAGAGTTATTTGCTGCCACGTTTTTGTCTTTAAGATTATCCAATAACTTAATTAACTTTGTTAATTCCCAACTAATCCAATAATTAATCACTTACCCACATAATTATGAATTATCCCAAATTACTTAGAATACTACTCACTTTTAATACACTTCATGCACCTTACTATGTCATGTGGTACCTTGTATGACACTAGTCCATAAATATTGGGTATTTATAGCCAGGATCATATTTTATCTCAAAATGCCAAACTTCGACGAAATTCATTTTCATCGATTTGCTTACCCTCTCACCTTCACGAATTTACTTATCACTTTGTTGAAATAGCATAATACTTATAATCTCAAAATAATCTCATTCCCGAGGTTATGTCGATTAACTTACGAAAAAACTTTAACGTACGAAAATGCGGGATGTGACATATTACATCTCATTTTCCAAGCTTCCATCAATTTATTTATGTCACACTTTCACGCACGAAAACATGGGGAGTAACACCAGTTACCAGAAACTGTAGACACCAGTTGAGTTCTAAGTCCAAATTCACTCGGTAGCCAATCCGAAACTCACTCGAGCCCTCGGGGCTCTAAACCAAATATGCACACAAGTTTAAAAGCATCATACGAACTTGATCTCACAATCAAATCACCAAAAAACACCGAGAACTAAGAATTGAGCATCAAATCAAAGGGAATTTTCAAGAAAACTCATGAACTTTTATTTCAACAACCGTACATTCGAATCACGTCAAACCAACGCCATTTCTCACTAACTTTGACAGACAAATCATAAATATATCATTGGATCTACACCGGGTTCTGGAACAAAAATACGGACCCGATATCAATAAAGTCAAACATTGGTCAATCATTCAAAGTTATTAAGCTTTTAAATTTTCATATTTGAACAAAGTGTGATAACTCGGGCTAAGGACTTCCGAATTCGATTCTGGGCATATGCCCAAGTCCCAAATCACGATATGGACCCACAGGGACCGTCAAAACACGAATCCGGGGTTTTTTCCCAAAACGTTGATCGAAGTCAACTCAAATGGATTTTAAGGCTACATTTTCATATTTTCTCAGTTTTTTAACATAAAAACTTTCCAGAAAAAGCACCCGGACTGCGTACGCAAATTGAGGAGGGCTAATATGAGGTATTTAAGGCATCAAAGCGCAGAATTAGGTTCTAAAACACAAGATGACCTATCGGGTCATCACAGCCAGGCTCGTGCACATAGTCAAAATCTGAGCTAAGGCCTCCTAAAGGCCTGGGATGGGATAACAATGGGCATTGTTGGTGCCTGAGTTGGTCCCATCGGCTCAACAACATCTGGTATCTACTTTGTATATGGACGAGATCGGAGGAGTTCGATTTTGAGGTATCTGTTGCACCAAACCCGAGCTCGAAGAATTCCAAGTAAAGTTCGAATTGATTTCGGGACATATACTTCGAGAAGTCACATCGAGGATCCTTCGCAACTTACCTCGAGGCAGTGCCAAATCGATGACAGTCAAGAAAAAGCAGGAAATTTCCAAGGACACGTGGTTAGGACGGATAAGATTTGTAAGAAATGGTACAACTCTGAACTAAACTGTTATATAGCTGTACCAATAGTATTCTTTGTCATAATTAGAAATGTACCATACTAGGGTTTTCCCCTCCTATATAAAGGGGACCCCAATCATTTGTAAACGATATACAATCCACTGAAATAGAACATTCTACTTAGCTTTTATCATTTAACGTGCTCAACATTTTCTCAAATTTATTGTTATTCGTTCATTATTCTTCATTTGTTGTTATTAATTCACTACTATCGACCGACCTCGAGACTCTCGAGACTATCGAACTCGAGGCCCCCAACCCTTTGACAACATTGGTTTGGCTATCATTTCTCCTTTCTTAAACTTATCATTTCTTGATTATTTACTAGTATTGAAATAAATCACATATCTTTAGAACCACAAATCAAGTATAATTGTTAACACCATTTTAGAGGTAAACAGTTTGGCGCCCACCGTGGGGCTAAAGATAATAGTGATTATTTTGGTGCTAGTTTTCTGATAACACACGTTATTCTTCACACTTTTTCTTTTCTAAAGATTCTTTGATTTCAGGTTAAAATATGTCTAACTCAGCGAACGTATATGGAAACTACGGTCCTGGGTTCCACAGAGAAAATAGCGCAACAGCTTCAGAGGGCGGTGTGCCACCGCTAAACCCTGGGGTAGCACCAGCACCAAACCCTGTCGATGTAGGTTCACACATTGCTTTGCACGTCGATTTAGGTACTGATATTGAAGGAAGTATACATGGAGGAGACTAACCTGACGTACAAAGAACGCAGGCTCGAGAAGAAAGGGAAGTCAGCCTTCAAGTAATCTTTGAAATGTTGCAAGCGCAACAAGTTTCTATCACTCAATTATAGAGTCAACAAAAGACTCTAAGCACAGCAGGACCAGAAATAGCTCCTCGAGTTTAGCCAGCCCCCAGAAAGATCGAGCAATAATGGGTCAGTAACAGACCCCACTATCATGAGGATGCTCGAGGAACTCACTAAAAGGGTCGAGTCAGGAGAAAAGAAGATAGAGGATAACGACAAGAAAGTAGAAACCTACAACTCGAGGGTCGACTAAATCCTGGGAGCACCTCCAATCTTGAAGGGACTGTATTCGAAGATGTTCGTGCAGCAACCATTCCCACCAAGTGCGTCTCCAAAGACCATTCCGAAGAAGTTCAGGATGCCCGACTTCCTAAAATACAACGGGACCACAGATCCTAATGAACATATTACCACATATACTTGTGGTATAAAAGGAAATGATTTAAAGGACGACGAGATCGAGTATATCCTGTTGAAGAAATTTGGAGAAACCTTGTCCAAAGGGGCTATGATGTGGTACCATAACCTTCCCCCGAACTCGATAGATTCGTTTGCCATGTTGGCTGACTCATTTGTAAAGGCACATGTTGGAGCCATAAAGGTCTCTACAAGGAATTCTGATAAATTTAAAATCAAACAAAGAGAAAACGAGATGCTAATGGAGTTTGTATCCCGCTTTCAGATGGAGAGAATGGAATTACCACCAGTCTCCGATGACTGGGCCGTGCAATCCTTCACTCAGGGTTTGAATGAACGAAGCTCAGTAGCTTTGAAGCAACTAAAGCAAAACATGATCGAGTATCCCGCCGTAACTTGGGCGAATGTTCACAACAAGTATCAATCAAAAATCAGGGCCGAAAATGACCAATTGGGAGCCCCCTCGGGCTCGGTGTATCCAAGCAGGCTATTAGCAAAGAAATCAAGAAATGCAGAAAGGGAGCCGAGGCCGAATAAGGAGAGATACCAACCATATGTTGAAGACCGACGAAACATTTCAAGGTTGTTTATCTTGAAAATGGTAATGACAATTATATTTGATTTTGTGGTTCTAAAAATATATGATTTATTTTTATGCTAGTTGTCAGGCAATAGATGCTAAGTGCAAGATAAGGAAATAAGATAAGAGATAATAAAGGTAATGATATGCAAACCAAACTGTTGCAGATCAGGGTCTCGAGCTAGCTGAGACAGGGTCTCGAGGTCAAGATACGACGACTGACTGAGGATGTATGGAGGAATAACAGTACGGAGGGCCTCGAAGATAGCCATTTATGATCAATAATGAGCAAAAAATGAAGAACAATTAATTAACACAATAAATGAAAAGCAATAAATATGTAGAACAAATATTTAGTATGTTAAGAAGACAGAGAATGTTCTTGTTGTATTCAATATTTCGTGTCTCCAAAAAATGACAAGGATCCCCTTTATATAGGAGGGGAAATCCCAACATAGTACATGTGTAATTATTACAAAGTAACACAGCTGGTACAGCTATTTAATGTCTTGGTACGGATTTGTATCGCTCTTACAGACTTGGTCAGCTCTAGCCACGTGCCCTTCGGAATTTCCCGCCTTTCCACGATTGTCACCGATTTATGTTGCACCGGGGTCGAGCACAATGAGCCTTCGATGTGCTTCCTCAAGGTATAAACCTCGGTGTCAAACAATGAATTCCTGTTCAGGCTCCTCGAGGTCAGTTATGGGTGTCATAACGGTCCCAAAATGGGACTCCCCAATTTTGGCCGTACACAGATAGTCCCCGCATTTCTTGGAGTGAAATGATAAGAAACGATTTTAAAATCTTGGCTCTTCGATATCTTCATTGTGACGTCAGCCACGTGAGGTCGTCAACTGATGTGACATAAAGATTTGCACAGGGCACGGTTCTCAAAAAGCCCCTGAACCGCCATTTGCCGCCCTTTCGACTTCTCCAATGGCTTAGATAAACCTCTATAAATATTCCACCCCTCTTTTTTCGAATTTCATAATTTGCAACATATTCAAATCTCCATTTAGCAGCTTCTTCTTTCGTCATTTTTCTGCGTTCACCTCTTCGCCAGTTTTCTTCTTCTTATTCTGAAATTTTAACGTAGTCATGGTCAAAACTTCTAAGATGGTCCCTCAAAAAGAGAGAACCTTTTCTTCTTCATGCTCGTTCAGGAGCGACATGGAAATTCCCCCTCGAGCTGAGGAGTGCCTCCCCGTACCCTGTGAAACGTCATCTATTTCTTAGGCTGATAAATCTCCCTCGGTAGCGGGCCGACGTGAGCCCACGCCTCTATATGTTGGTCTGGTAANTTCCTCGGCGGAGAAAAGATAACCGGAAGATATTCATTCATGCTGCATATAAGTTTTAATGTTGGGAAATGCTTCACCAATTCTTCTTTTCCCTGAATTCGAATCCAAGTAACTTCACATATATATTATATTTTTGGGGCGAAAATTCCCGTGGGAGTCTTAATATCATCTCACTTGAAGTTCTTGAGTGCTTTCCTAATTTCAGGCGCGGCACACCTTGTTGTGATATTGGCAAAAGTGTAGCGCAAACTATTCTCGATCCGGAAGTCCATTTGTTAGATGTCGGAAAATACTACGAAGAACCAATGAGTACGCCTGATGCAAATACCGGAGGGAGACCCTCGAGGAGATTCATGGTAAGGGCTCTGATCTCTCGGAGAAGGTAGAGCAGGATAAGACGGACGAGATTAATACTAAGTTCCTCCTTTCTACCGATGATGAAGCCGATGTTGAAGACAAAGGGTAAGAAGCTAGCAAGGGCGCTAATCCCGAGGGGATTGATGAAGGCAAAGTCCCCGAGGGAAAAGGAGAAGTCCTCGGTGATAGCGACAGACTAGGTTTTCTTTCGGTAAAGGGCTCCCTGCGGGACTGTTGTAAATGTACCTTCGTACCACCATTTATATAAAGAGATCTTTTGTCTTGTTTTGAATAAATTTTCATTTTGACTTTGGTTTGAATTTTGATGCCTGCCGTTGAGGTCTTATAAGCTTGATTTTCCCTCATCGAAGTCTTATGATTAGCCCCCGAGCTAAAAATGACCCGAGCCCTGGGGCATGCCCGATTAAAGCCTCGGAGGCAGGATCTTGTAGATATACATATAGGAGGCATCAATCTGTCTGCTGAAATCGAGAGGGTGAAGACCTTAGAAGAGGAGTCAGCAGTCCTGCTTACTTCTGATGGTGGCTCGAGCAGTGGCTCAGAATATGATGAAGAAGAAGGTGAAGTCCCCGAAGGAGAGGAGGCCGTTTGGAGATCCGGGGGTCGTGGGCCAAACCGTTGAAGGCACAACCTCTGAGGGAGCCGTTGGAGGCACAACCCCGGTGGTAGATTAGGTTTTTATTCGTTCTCTTTATTGCTCTAGGAACGAGCTTATTAAATAGTTCTACGTGAACCTTCGCTATATATATAAAGGCCTTTGTTCTTCGCCATTTCTTGTCTTTCCTTTGCTTTTTTGAATAGAATGTGATGCTTATTGATAATTGGTCTGAAATTTTGGACTTTAAAATAAACCCTTAGGTCTTTTCTCTTGATGAGCGATCAGTAATGGACGATAGTTGATCGTTTGGGGATGAGTCCCAGAGTCAAGTTTTGACTTGAGCTCTTTGACCCTTAGGTTTTATTGCCATTTGTTGTTCTCAGTGGAGTCGGACTCCGCAAGAATGTTTTCTTTCATTCTCCACATCGATCCCGTGGTCGCCATACGAGGTCTCAGGTCTAGTGGATTGGATTCGAAAACTGGAAACTTTCTCAACCTATGATGAACGCAAGTGGCAAGATCTGTTAAAATGCCAATGGGAAGCGAAACACCATGGTATGTGTTGCACGGTTCCTTCCTTAAAGAATGCTCATCTTTATGCTTATTAATTTCTTTGCTGCAGGTATTGGTCAATTTTCTGAAGTGAGACCATGCCCTCTTGGAGAGGAGGAAAGACCTTTGGCTTCGGATCCAAGCCAAGGTAATAAGAGGAAAGGATCCTCGGTGGACGATGATGCCCAAGGTGAGGCAGGGCCTACCCGGAGGCGCAAAGAAGATGCAACCATTAAGGAAGGTCTCTCGTTCATTGGCCGAAATACAAGCGGCAATGTGACCGAAAGGAGTAGCACCATATCGAGGGCCAGTGTCGAGAAGTCTCTCGGAGGCACTGGGCCTGCTAAATTTGGGGTCTCCAACCTCGAGGAACAGGTTCCAAGGGAGGGGCTGAGCGAAGGTCCTTTGCCACCATCTTTTTCTCCCTTTTAAGGTACTTCGAGGGATGTTTGGGGCATCTCAACTAGGGTCGATGAGACCCGATCAGTGGGTGCACGTTCGACATTCGAGGAGGCTCAACGGCTCTACTCTATGGTGAGCCTTAGTGATTTCTTGGCCTTCTCATCTTCATATTTTTATCCTTTTAACTGAATTTTCCTTCCCGCAGGCCTTCGACAAGCTCAAGTTTGAGTTGCTTCGCTATGAGGATAAGTTATGAAAAGCCTTGGACGGGGAGAAATCTCTCAGGCTTCTTTGTGAGAAAAAGACAAGAGAGTTGATACACCTTCGATCGGAGATGAATCGAAGTCAAGATTACGAGGGAAATCTCGAGAAGTGGGTAACCTTCATATTGAGGGAATATTGGCTTTTTTTCCCACTTTCGGAAACTAATGTTCCGTCATCGCAGTTGCAGAGAAAAATGGAGGCGCTGGAATGCCTTTGGGGTGAAATTGGCCAGGTCAATTTCGAACGCGATGAGTTGAAGGCACAGATAGGTGCTCATGTTGCGGCTGCAAGAAATGCTTTGGCTAAGGCCTTCGCCCTCGAGATACAGATTCGTAATGCTCGAGGGAGTAAATCGGTTCAAACGAGCAGGATTACCAAGCTTGAGATAGATCTTTTGAAGATGAAGGCCGAGGTCGTGGATGCTCGAGCCGAAGCTGATGAGGTTCGAGCAAAAGTTGATAAGAAGGTGGCCATCTACCTAAGAGATGCCGCTGAGGCTCGCATGAAGTTGGGAGAGGCTTCTGATCGAGAGAGGCTAATCAATGATTACGCCTGATGCAAATCCCGGAGGGAAACACTCGAAGAGATCCATGCTAGGGGCTTTTACCTCTCGGAGGAGATAGATCAGGCCAAGGGGGATGAGTTTGACGCTAAGTTCCTTGATTCTGATGCCGAAGACAATGAGGAAGAGGCCGATGAGGGAGTTGGTCCCCAGGAGGCCGATGGAGCCATAGTCCTCGAGGGGAAGAAGACTAAGTCCCCGAGAGTAGATTAGGCTTTTTATTTCTGATTCTTTGCATAAGGCTGACAGATAGATTTGTAAATGTCTTTGCATATATATAGAGAAACCTTTAGATTTTCCCTTTATATAAATTTCCACTTGTTTGTGTTTTTGTTTTTGTTCTGAATCTTGATGCTCGATAATAATTAGTATGATGAGTTGGACTTTGAATGAAACCCTTAGGGTTTTGTGTTTGATGAGCAATTGGTAATAGTTGATAGTTAACCGTTTAGGGCTCAGTCCTCGAGTCAAATTTTGACTCAGGCTCGTCGACCCTTAGGTTTTTTAGATCGGCCTTGAGGCTCTTTTGTTTGGCCCTTAGTATATTACGCATCATCCCTTAGGTTCTTTTTAGATTGACCTTGAGGCTCTTTAGGTTGGCCCTTGGGCTCTTACGCATCGGCCCTTAGGCTCTTTTTGTTTGACTGTAGCCTTTTAGTCCCCGAGTGAGGTAGTCTCGACGACTATATCGAGGGTATGACTTTTTAGGGGTCTTACAAGTTTGAGTATATAACCTTGAATTTAATATCGAGATTATGTCTTTTTAAGGTCTTACAAACTTGATGTTGCCTCATGGAGGGCTTATGTTTTTTAGCATGTCTCTTCGAGGTCTTACTGATTTGATGTTTCCTCATGGTGGGCTTATGTAATGTTGCGTCATGGAGGGCTTACGAGCATGCCTCTTCGAGGTCTTATAGATTTGATATTGCCTCATGGAGAGCTTACGAGATGTTTCCTCATGGAGGGCTTGCGAAGTGTTGCCTTATGGAGGGCTTACGAGCATGCCTCTTCGAGGTCTTACAAATTTGATATTTCCTCATGGAGGGCTTACGAGATGTTGCCTCATGGAGGGCTTACGATCATGCCTCTTCGAGGTCTTATAGATTTGATATTGCATCATGGAGGGCTTACGAGATGTTGCCTCATGAAGGGCTTACGAAGTGTTGCCTCATGGAGGGCTTACGAGCATGCCTCTTTGAGGTCTTACATATTTGATATTGCCTCATAGAGGGATTACGAGATATTGCCTCATGGAGGGCTTACGAAGTGTTGCCTCATGGAGGGCTTACGAGCATGCCTCTTCGAGGTCTTACAAATTTGCTATTGCCTCATGGAGGGCTTATGAGGTGTTGCCTCATTGAGGGCTTACGAGCTCGAGGTTGGTGGCTCGATGAGCTGGTTGTCGATTTACAGTTCCCATGTGTTCGGGGGTTTTGGCCCTGGAGCCGTTTCTTGTGAAAATAGCAAACTTCTTTGCAGCATAAAGTGTTTTGATGATAATATATACTCCTTCTATTACTTGGTACAAGCATACATGTTTTTGTCATCGAGGGTTCGATTATTCTACGCGGACACGGTTCATTCGACCATTTTTTTGGCCCGATACATCATTCTCCTATCGTGACCCTTTTTTTCATATTTCAATTTCTTCGAGGAGGTGATCTCTCGAGGGGATGCCCCCCAGTATTTGAGGTTGATTGAAGAGAAGACTCGATACTTGATAACTTCTCCTTAGAATTGCATATGGATGTTGTCTCGTTAAAAACCTCATCGGTAAAACCCAGTTGGGATAAAATTCGATCTTAAGGGAAAAAGAGTGCAACGCATGCTTTGAAACCTAAGGTCTTCGAGCTGGAGGGTGCTTTGATTCCTCTCAATCGAACACCTGCACATGAGTTAGTAGAAAATGTAAATAAGAAAGAGAGGGGGTTGTACCTTAACTGTGGTAGCGTTCGAGCCTCGATATGTTTCAATTGCTCGTTCCGAGGATGTGGCACGGTCCTTTATTCGTCCATTCGGGTACAGCCAAGGGTGTAGTTTGTGATTGCTACTTGGCTATTTGCTTATCCTTTGGCTTCTTCAATGCGGAAGGCATTGATGTCGGTGCCACATCATGCACCGCGAACATCTCTCTTGCTACATGCTGCCCCCCGTGTACCATTTTTATTCCGTCTTCCATTGGAAATTTCATCATTTAATGAAGGGTTGATGGCACTGCTTTCATGCAGTGTATCCACGGTCTCCAAAGTAAGGCATTGTACCTCAAGTCACCTTCGATAACATGAAACTTGGTATCTTGGGTTGTGCCGGCCACGTTGACCGGGAGGGTGATCTCCCCTTTTGTTATCTCGCTCACCATGTTGAATCCATTGAGGACTCGAGAGGCAGGCACAATATAGTCGAGCAAGCCGAGTTGCTCTACCACCCTCGACCTGATTATGTTGTCCGAGCTACCTGGATCCACAAGCACATGTTTAATTTGAAATTTATTCAAAAGAAAAGAAATTACCAATGCGTTGTTATAAGGCTGAGATAGGGTCTCAATGTCCTCTTCGCTGAATGTGAGGGCATCCTTGGGTATGTAACTCCAAGTTCGTTCTTCCCTGGTAATGGATATTTTCGTTCGTTTGACAATGGGTCCCAGCGGAGTGTTGATCCCTCCAATGATCATGTGGATGAAGTGTTGTGGTTCTTATGTTTCATTTTTCATGTTCGCCTCTCTTTCCCGAAATTGATTTTTAGGTCGGTCACTGAGGAACTCTCGAAGGTGGCCTTTAATGATCAGTCGGGCTACCTCTTCTTGGAGCTGTACAATCCTTGGTCCTATGACCGTGAGTGCTGTGATATTCGCACACCAAGTTAGGGTTCCTTTGTGAAGGATCTAACAGTATGGGCTTTGGCCATATGGTATCTTGATTTTACCTGTGGCCGATATGATATCTGAAACATCAATGTTGAAGTTGTACTTAGATAACCGGGGTGCCTCCACCGGCCCTGTATACCTATCGAAACCGGCTTTGTTCACGAGTCACCGGGAAATCTGACCTCGATCCATCTTTCGATTGTTACGAGTTATATTGCGCCTCGGGGCGTTTCTTTGATCTTTAATGTACGGTTGGTACCTTTCCTTGCTTGGCCTTGGTTCTCTCTCTAGAAACCTTGATTGCTTAGCTATGAGCCTGCTAGGATATACTGAGCCCGAGGAGTCTCCCAACTGGCCGTCCTCGACTTTGATCTTTGTGTGATACCGGTTGTGCACATCCGCCCAAGTTACAACGGGATATTCAACCAAGTTCTGCTTTAGCTGCTTCGAAGCTATCGAGATTCGTTCGTTAAAACCATGAGTGAAAGCCTGCACTGCCCAGTCATCGGATACTGGTGGTAATTCCATTCGCTCCATTTGAAAGCAAGATACGAATTCCCTTAGCATCTTGTGTTCTTTCTGTTTGATTTTGAAGACATCGGACTTCTTTGTAGCGACTTTGATGGCGCTGGTATGCGCCTTTATAAAATAATCTGCCAACATGGCAAACGAATCTATTGAATTTGGGGGTAGGTTGTGATACCACATCATGTCCCCCTTTGATAGCGTTTCTCCAATTTTTTTCAACAGGACGGACTCAATCTCGTCATCTTTTAAGTCGTTCCCTTTCACAACACAAGTATAGGCAGTAATATGTTCGTTGGGGTCCGAGGTCCCGTTATACTTCGGGATATCGGGCATTCTGAACTTCTTCGAGATGGGCTTTAGAGTCGCGCTTGATGGAAATGGATTTTGTACAAACTTCTTTGAATCTACACCCCTCAGAATTGGCGGGGTGCTCGGGATCTGATCGATCCTCGAGTTATAGGTCTCCATCTTTTGGTCGTTAGCTTCTATATTCTTTTCTCCTGATTCAATTCATTTCGTGAGGTCTTCGAGCATCTTCATAATAGCGGGGTCGGCTGCTGATCCGTTGTCGCTTGACATTTTCGGTGCCTACTCGACTCGAAGAGCCGTTTCCGGTGGTGCTATGCTTGTGGTTTTTTTATGGCTTTGTAGCTGAACGATAGCCACTTGTTGTGCCTGTAACATTTCAAAAATGACATGACTCATCTTTCATTCGTTGGTATGAGAACTTATATCGACATGTTGGGCGTTGCGTGAGCCCACATCCACGGTGATTAGTGATTATGCCACCCCAGGGTTTTACAGTGGTACACTGTTCTATCCATGATCTTCAGGACCGTTGTTTTCGTGTACATTCACTGAGTTAGACATTTTTTGACCTAAAATCAAAGATTCTTGGACAAGAAAAAGTGTGAAGAATAACTTGTATTTTTAGAGAACCAGCACTAAAACAATCACTATTATTTTTAGCCCCACGGTGGGCGCCAAACTGTTTACCTTGAAAATGGTAATGACAATTATATTTGATTTTGTGGTTCTAAAAATATGTGATTTATTTTTATGCTAGTTTTTAGGCAATAGATGCTAAGTGCAAGATAAGGAAATAAGGTAAGATCAAAGAAAGTTAATGATATGCAAACCAAACTGTTGCAGATCGGGGTCTCGAGCTAGCCGAGGCAGGGTCTCGGGGTCGAGATACGACACCTGAATGAGGACGTTCGATGGAGGAATAACAGTACGAGGGCCTCGAAGATGGCCCTTTATGATTAATAATGAGCAATAAATGAATAACAATTAATGAACACAATAAATGAAAGGCAATAAATCTGTGGAACAAATATTTAGTATGTTAAGAAGGTAGAGAATGTTCTTGAAGTAAAGGGGAATCCCAACATAGTACATGTGTAATTATTACAAAGTAACACAGCTGGTACAGTTATTTAATGGCTTGGTACGGATTTGTACCGCTCTTACAGACTTGGTCAGCTCTAGCCACGTGCCCTTGGGAATTTCCCGCTTTTCCACAATGGTCACTGATTTATGCTACACCGGGGTCGATCACAATGAGCCTTCGATGTGCTTCCTCGATGGATACACCTCAGGGTCAAACAATGAATTCCAGTTCGGGCTCCTTGAGGTCAATCGTGGGGTGCCATAATGGTCCCAAAATCGGACTCCCTGATTTTAGCCGTACACAGAGGCGTAATATACCTCGAAATGATCGAAGGGTGGATCGAGGCTAGATCTCCCGAGGACTCATGAGCAAAACCTGGTTCGACAAGCACTCGGGACCGTTCAGGTACCCCGATTGTAAGAGTACAACTTCAACATCGATGCCATAAACATCGTATCAGCCATGACTTATATTAGAGACACGAGATGGCCCAAGCCCATGCAATCGGATCCTTCCCAGACGAACCCCAATGTAATGTTCAGGTACCGTGGAACTCACGGTCATAGGACCAAGGATTGCAGACAACTTCGAGAGGAGGTAGCTCGATTATTCAACGAAGGGCACCTTCGAGAGTTTCTCAGCAACCGGACCAAGAATCATTTTCGAGAGAGAGATGTAAATAGGAAGAATAAACAGGAGGAGCCGCAGCACGTCATTCATATGATCATCGAAGGATTCGACGTCCCACAGGGACCCATATTCAAACGAACAAAAGTATCTATCACAAGGGAGAAGCGATCCCGGGATTACATTCCCAAAGACACCCCCACCTTCAGCGAGGAAGACATTGAGGCCTTATCACAGCCTCATAATGATGCATAGGTAATCTCTATCCTTTTAAATAAAATTCAAGTTAAACGTGTGCTCGTGGATCTAGGTAGTTCGGCCAATATAATCAGGTCGAGGGTCATGGAGCAGCTCGGGTTGCTCGACCAAGTCGTACCCGCCTCTCGAGTCCTGAATGGATTCAACATGGCGAGTGAAACAACGAAGGGGGAAACAACGAAGGGGGAAATCATCCTCCCAGTCAACATGGTCGGGACCATACAAGCCACCAAATTTCATGTCATTGAAGGTGGCATAAGGTACAATGCCTTACTTGGAAGGCCATGGATTCATAGCATAAGGCTAGTACCATCAACTCTTCATCAAATGATGAAGTTCCCAACGAAGGATGGCATGAAAACGGTGTATGGAGAGAAGCATGCAGCCAAAGAGATGTTCGCAGTGCATGACTTGGCACCAGTATCGGCTCCATTTACCTCGAAAAAGTCAAAAGGCGAACAGGTAGTTAAATAGAAATCACAGCCCATACCCTCGATTGTGCCCGAGGGACAGGTGATCGATAAATAGGTGATCGAGGATGGAGAAGAAGACTTCCTCACCCCCCGAGCTTTCATTGCCCCTGAGAAATCAGATGCAACGAAGTCCACTGTCGAAGAAATCGAGCAAACAGTACTGATCGAGCATCTTCCAGAATGAAAGGTATACCTAGGAACGGGATTAACCCCCGAACTAAGGAAAAAAATTATTCAATTTCTTATTGATAACATTGATTGATTCGCTTGGTCCCATTTAGATATGATAGGGATCCCATCGGAGGTAACCACCCATCGACTAAGTATCAATCCCAGGTCCGAGGTAAAACATACATTCATCAAAGATGAGGTAACCAAGCTTCTTAAAATAGGATCCATTATGGAGGTAAAATACCCCGAATGGCTAGCTAACGTAGTAGTAGTCCCTAAAAAGGGAAATAAACTGAGAATGTGTGTAGATTACAAAGATTTGAACAAAGCATGCCGTAAATATTCTTTCCCACTACCAAACATCGACCGTCTAATCGATGTTACGACTGGCCACGAGATCCTTACTTTTCTCGACGCCTACTCCGGGTACAATCAAATTCAAATGAACCTGGAGGATCAGGAAAAGACTTCGCTTATCATGAAGTATGGCACATATTGCTATAATGTGATGCCATTTGGGATAAAAATGCAGGATCTACATACCAACGCCTAGTTAATAAGATGTTCGAACATCAAATAGGCAAGTCTATGGAAGTTTACATTGATGGCATGTTAGTTAAGTACCTGCGCGTAGAGGACCATTTGACTCATTTGTAGGCGACATTCGATATCCTAAGAATATACAACATGAAGCTCAACCCTGAGAAATGCGCTTTTGGAGTCGGCTAGGGCAAATATTTGGGCTTCATTGTGTCAAACAGGGGGATCGAGATCAACCTCGACAAAATCAAAGCCATCGAGGAGATCACTGTGGTAAACAATGTGAAAGTAGTACAGCGGTTAACCGAGTGGATAGTAGCCTTAGGCCAATTCATCTCGAGGTCATCGGATCAGAGTCATCACTTTTTCTCCCTTATCAAGAAGAAAAACAACTTCGAGTGGACTCCTGAATGCCAACAGTCCTTGGAAGAATTAAAACGGTATCTCTCGAGCCCACCTCTGCTCCATACCCCGAAGGAGTATGAAACACTAAAATTGTATTTGGCCGTGTCTGAAGTTGCGGTAAGTGGCGTGTTGGTTCGAAAAGAACAAGGTACGCAATTCCCTCTTTACTACATAAGTCGGACCCTGGGAGATGCTGAAACCAGGTATCCGCACTTAGAAAAATTGGCTCTTGCATTAGTAAGTGCATCTAGGAAGTTGAAACCATACTTTTAATGTCATCATATATGTGTGTTAACTACATATCCACTTCGAAACATCTTGCATAAGCCCGAATTATCGGGCCGATTGTCCAAATGGGCCATCAAATTTGGAGGATACGATATCGAATATCAACCTCGAACGACTATCAAGTCTCAAATTTTGGCAGACTTCGTGGCTGATTTTACGCCTACCCTCGTGCCCGAAGTAGAAAAAGAACTCCTTGTTAAAAACAGGCACATCATCAGGGGTATGGACCCTCTTCACTGACGGTTCCTAGAATATGAAAGGGTCCGGGCTCGGTATAGTTCTAAAACCACCTATGGGCGGCATAATTAGGCAATCCATAAAAACTTTGAAGTTGACTAACAATGAGGCCGAGTATGAGGCCATGATTGCAGGTCTCGAACTAGCCAAGGGCCTAGGAGCAGAGGTCATCGAGGCAAAATGTGACTCACTTTTGGTGGTTAACCAAGTAAATGGAAGCTTCGAAGTTCGAGAAGACAGGATGCAACGATACTTAGACAAGCTTCAAGTGACATTGCATCGCTTCAAATAGTGGACCCTGGTCCACATACCTCGAGAACAGAATAGAGAGGCCGATGCACTCGTGAACTTGGGATCCTCGGTTGAAAAAGGTGACATAACCCCAGGGACTATCGTACAACTCTCAAAGTTGGTGATCGAAGAAGGCCATGCAGAAATCAACTCAACGAGTCTAACATGGGATTGGAGAAACAAGTAAATCCACTGCTTGAAACATGGGAGGCTCCCCACAGATCCAAATGAATTGAGGGCCCTTCGAGCCAAAGCAGCCGATTTTCACTCAATGAAAATGGAACATTGTATAGGAGGACCTTCGATGGACCACTAGCAGTGTGCTTGGGACCGGGGGACATCGACTACGTGCTACGAGAAATCCACGAAGGCACTTGTGGAAACCACTCCGGTTCTGATTCTTAAGTTCGAAAGGTAATCAGGACGGGGTATTATTGGGATAACATCGAAAAAGGACACCAAGGAGTTCGTTCGAATATGTGACAAATGCCAAAGATTTTCACCGACGATACATCAACCCGGTGAACAACTACACTCAGTCCTATCCCCGTGGCCATTCATGAAATGGGGGATGGACATCGTCGGCCCCCTACCAATGGAACCAGGTAAAGCTAGATTCATCTTATTGATGACTGACTACTTCTCAAAATGGGTAGAAGCGCAGGCCTTCGAGAAGAGTAGAGAAAAAGAATTCATCAACTTCATATGGGACCACATCATATGCCGATTCGGGATCCCCTCCGAGATTACATGTGATAATGGGAAGCAGTTCATCGGCAGCAAGGTGACAAAATTCCTCGAGGATCATAAAATCAAAAGGATCCTATCAACACCCTACCACCCAAGTGAAAATGGTCAAGCCGAGTCCACAAACAAAACTATCATTCAAAACTTAAAGAAGAGGTTAGAGAATGTTAAGGGGAAGTGGAGAGAAGTGTTGCCCGAAGTACTATGGGCATATCGAACAACTTAGAAGTCGAGCACAAGGGAGACCCCTTCCTCTATAGTATATGGGTCTGAGGCATTGATACCAGTCGAAGTCGGGGAACCAAGCGTCAAATTTTAGCATGCCACCGAGGACTCAAATATAGAGCCCATGAACACCACCCTTGAGTTATTAGATGAAAAGCGCGAGGCCATACTAGTTTGAATGGCCGCTCAAAAACAAAGGATCGAAAGGTACTACAACAGAAGAACAAACCTTCGATACTTCGGAGCCGGGGACTTGGTTCTGAGGAAAGTCACCCTCAACACTCAAAACCCAAATGAAGGGAAATTAGGCCCTAGTTGGGAAGGACCGTACCTTGTCCTCGAGTTAGTAGGCAAAATATCCTACAAGCTTAGCATTATGGAAGGCGAGCAACTACCAAAAAGTTGGAATATATCACTGCTCAAACGCTACTATTGCTAAGGTATAACCTTCTCCCTTTTTATTCATATTTCATACTAACTCCTTACAGTTGTTCGATTGGAGATATTGAAGCACCCTTCAATTCGAATACCTTGGGTTTTAAAGCATGCGTTGCACTCTTTTCCCTTAGATCGGGTTTTATCCCAAATGGGTTTTACCGGCTAGATTTTTTAACAAGGCAACGTCTATATGCTACCTGAGGAAAACTCAACAAGTATTCAAGGCTTCTTTTTCAATCAACCTCGAATACTAGGGGGCATCCCCTCGGAGGTTACTTTCTCGAAGAAAGCAAGTTATGCCGAAGAGGGACTCGATAGGAGAATGTTGTAATGGGCCAAACGGTCAAATGAACCGTGTCCATATAGAGTAGTCGATCCCCATGGCAAAACATGCATGTATCAATCATTTGAAGAAGCATTCTTATTATATCAAAACACTTTGTGCCTCAAAGAAGTCCACTATTTTCATTAAATGGCTCAAGGGCCAAATACACTCGAACACTCGGGGACTGTCTGTGACAGTCAACATATCGAGACCTCAATGAGACAAAAATCAAACTCAAGCTTATAAGACCTCAATGAGGCATACTCAAACTTATAAGACCCCAATAAGGCATATCTGAACTTATAAGACCTTAGAAAAAGGCATCCCCCCGATATTAAGGCCACGGATATATATTCGAACTTGTAAGACCCTTAAAAAGGCATACCCTCGATATTAAGGCCAAGGCCATCTCACTCGGGGACTAAAGGCTACGGTCAAATATAAAGACTACGGTCAGATAAAAGGCTACGTCCAAAATAATGCGGCTCGGAGACGTTCGACTTCCGCCATAAAACTAAAGGACTTCAAAAACATTAAGAAAACTGGTTAAATCAGGCTACCCTTGGCATAAGAAAAGGGGCTTCGATAATATCAGCTCTGAACAACGTAAAGGCTTCGAAAAAATCAGCTTTCGAGAGAACCTCACGAGATACTCAATTATCGTCACATATCGACTTGTAATCGAGGATCCTATCAATCGAACCATCGAAAAGCCGGACGAAATATAACAAAATGCCAAGGCATAACAAAATTTGTAAAAGTCTTTAGCTAGAAATAGGGAAAATTGTAGCCATTTTAAAGGTCAAGTTGACCCAATCTAATAAGAGATGAAGGGCCGATATGTAAGAGCCTAAGGACCAACCTAAAGAGCCTAAGGGCCAATCTAAAGAACCTAAGGGCCAACTTAAAAAGAGCCTAAGGGTTGATGTGTTAAAAAATACTAAGGATCGATACCTAAAGAACTCAAAGGCTGAAGCACACTATGCTCGAGACCTTACCTAAGTTCGGACTCGAAAATCCTGAGCTAAAGCTTAAGCTTGAAAATCGGAACTTAAGTGGCCACCTATTATCGATCGTTGATCAAACATGAAACTTAAGGGTTTTATATTCTAAGACCAAAACATCGGACTGATCGTCAACAACATCAAATCTCAAAAGCAAAGACAAAGGCAAAATGGAAATTAACCTAAAGACGAAGAGAGAAGATGAAACAAAAAGGTCCTTTTATATATCCAAATGGTGTTCCAAAAGTATATTTACAAAGCTCCCACATCAAGCCTTATACAAAGAAGGAAAATAATAGAAGCCTAATCTTCTGTCGGGGTCACTCGATCGGAGGGAGTTCCCTCAGGAGCTGCACTATCGACGGCTTGACCCTCAGCACCTTAATCATTGGAGGCCTCTTCCCCATCGGGGACTTCATCTTCATCTTCACCACTCTCCGAGCCACTAACAGAATCCTCGTCAGGAATGATCTGTGCAGCTGATTCTTTTTCTAAGGCCTTCACTTTCTCGATCTCGGCAGAAAGATCGAAATATTTAGCGTGTATCTCCTCGAGATCCTGCCTCCGAGATCCCAATCGAGCATGATTAAGGGCACGAGTTAGCCTGATCTTGGCTTCAGCGGATACTTTCTTAGCCCGAGCATTTGCAGCAGCAACATCAATCCGATACGACGACATGAGCGCATCAACCTCGGACTTGATTTTGGACAACTCGGCAGCCGATTCAGCATGAAGCTCCTTATAACAGCGGCTTTCTCCCTTTGCACCTTGAAGTTGGTGCTCAGCCGAGGTCAGTTTCTCTCGAAGAGTGTCCTTCTCAGAGGATACCTCATCCATACGCTGCTTCAGTCTGAGGATCTCAATGTCTTTAACCCTAAGATCCTCCCAAAGTTGCCTGCCAGGTCATCCTTTTGCTCGACTTGCAAGAATTGAATTGAGACATTAGAACACGAAAATGAGTAAGTGTAAAACAAGCCCGCAAAGACTATGTTACCTGCTTGATGAAATAGGCCCGTTCTCGAGATGCCTCCTCTGAACGGGCTTGAAGGTCACTAAGTTCCCTCTCTTTTCTGACATAGAGGGCCTTAAGGTCATCGTGTTCCAACATGAGCTTCCTAAACTCATCTTCGCATCGGGCAAGCTCTGCCCGAAACTTGGAGAAAGCCTAATCATAGAGTATCATAGCCTGGTCACGAAGAAAGGAAGTTAGAAAGGCACAGATCAAATCCTAAACATAGTTGTTAAAAGCAAAGTATACCTGCTTTCAAAGCTTATCAACCTCTTCGAATATAAATGAGGCGCCGAGGTCGGGACCCTCTTCAATTTTGGCAAGACATTCCTCGAAGATATAATTCTCCCGTGGGATGCCCCCGCTTCAGGAGTCTTCATGTCCTGGGCATGCCGTATCTGCCCTTCAGAAAAGGATGGGCCTTGTGGAGAGTCACCCACTTCGATCACCCCGAGTGGATCGATCGGGTCCTTCTCCTTCCTTCGAGGAGCTTCGGGGTTGGTTCCTTCAGGATCTTCGACCAAGTACTTTTCAGCACAAGGTATGTTCTGGTCACCAGCCGGTTCATGGACTGGGCTCGAGCTCCCTTCGGAGATCCTCTCAACTCGAGATTGTGCCACCTCGGCAGCCTTCGATGTAGTAACCTTTGAAGCACCGGTGCCGCTTCCCCTCCGAGTTACTAACGGGAAGGAATCTCCTTTACCCTCAATCTCATCTCCTTCTTCGACCTGAGCATGAAGACTCGCTGCAACTTTGGGGGACAAGGCCACTGTGTCGGCCTTCGACTTTCGAGATTTGGCCTTTTTTGGTTTCG
Organism: Nicotiana knightiana; assembly: GCA_005239525.1. NCBI lineage: Eukaryota > Viridiplantae > Streptophyta > Magnoliopsida > Solanales > Solanaceae > Nicotiana > Nicotiana knightiana. The sequence continues at coordinate 29,054 of ML404516.1, read as the reverse complement.
GGGACTCCGCCGGTGTCTCCCTATTTATCTTCTTATCCTTGGCGGGTTTTGGGGTATCTACTTCGTTAGGTGGGGCAGCCTTATTGAAATGGCTTCTCCAAGGCCTACATAAGTACAAAAGGTTAAGTGTGCTACCAAGAGATATTTTCACTAAGGAATTCAAAAATGACAGTACTGAAAACTCACCATGGTTTTTGGCCTCCCATCGGCCTCTGGCCAAGTCACGCCATATGTGCTCAGCATATGTGGAGGTGGAATCTAGTTGTCGAACCAAGCCCGGGAGGTCTTTAACCGCACCGGGGTACCACTCGATGGCTGCATCATCGAAAGGGAGTTAGTTCAAAAGGAAAAAAAAACCTTTGACTAATGAAACATGTTCGAGGAGTCGGCACTTGTGGTTCATATTCCATTCCTCGGGGAGGGCATCTTCTCAGCAGGAATCAGGTCAGAGGTTCTAACTCGAAGGAAGCGGCTCATCCACCCTCAGTCATTATCTTCGTCGATGCTAGTGAAGAAAGACTTCGAAGATCGACGTTGTAATTTAATCAGGCCACCTCGATAGAAACGAGGACTGTACAGTCTAATCAGATGGTCGAGGGTGAAAAGCATCCCCTCGACCATATTCGAAAAATGCCTGCTTAGGTAAACGATTCGCCAGAAGGAGGGATAGATTTGGTCGAGGATCACTGGATCTACCGGTGGCAAGGAGGGTTCTACGGGACCTAAGGTAAATGGGTATGTGTATACGCTAAGAAACCAGCTTTGTGAGTGGTTATGTCCTATTTGGGTGAAGGGATCTCCACTTGTACCGCATCCCCCCAACGACAATCAACCTTCACCTTTCCGGTTTCAATTATCACACTAATATATCGAGACATGGGTTCACATTGTCCCCCAACCGAGGAAGGTTTTTCGACCTTGAAATCAAAAGACGTTTCACAAGGCCCGGTGGTACACTCCTCAACACGACAACACGAGGAGGTACTACTATTTTTCTCTTAGACGAGCGTGATGATGAAGGGGATTTCTCTTTTTGGGGAACTATCTTAGAAGCTTTTTCCATATTTTTTGTGAAAATTCAGAATATGAAGAAGAAACTGTTTAAGAGATGAACGCAAAGGAAGAATGAATGTAGAGAAGAGTTATTGAAGGTTTGAAGATGTTGTGGAAAGTAAAAGTTTGAATAATGAAGGATTGGGGTATTTATAGGGGTCATCTAAGCGTGTTGGAGAAGTTAAAAGGGGGGCCAATAGCTATTATCGATTGGTGGGGTTTTTTTAGAATTGTGCAGACATGACCTCTGCACAACCTTTTCGTCACACCAATCGTTGACCTCACGTGGCTGACTTCATGATGGGGATATCGAAAGGTCAAGAATTCAAATTGTTTCTTATCATTTCATTATAAGAAATGCGGAGACTATCTGTATATGGCCGAAATCGGATGAGTCTGATTTTGAGGTCTCTGTTGCACCGAGCCCGAGCTCGAAGAATTTGAAGTAAAGTTCGAATTGATTCCGAAACATATACTTCTAGAAGTCACATCGAGGACCCTTTACAACCTACCTCGAGGCAGTGCCAAATCGATGACAGTCAAGAAAAAATGGGAATTTCCCACGGACACGTGGTTAGAACGGATAGGATTTGTAAGAAATGGTACAACTCTATACTAAACCGTTATACAACTGTACCAATAGTATTCTTTTTCATAATTAGAAATGTGTCGTACTAGGATTTTCCCCTCCTATATAAAGGAGACCCTAATCATTTGTAAATGATATACAATCCACTGCAGAAGAACATTCTACTTAGCTTTTATCGTTTAACGTGCTCATCATTTTCTCAACTTTATTGTTCTTCTTTCATTATTATTCATTTATTGTCCTTCATTTGTTGTTTTTAATTCACTGTTATCGACCGACCTCAAGACCCTTGAGACTATCAAACTTGAGGCCCCCAGCCCTTTGACAATATTGGTTTGGCTATCATTTCTCCTTACTTAAGCTTATCATTTCTTGATTATTTACTAGTAATGAAATAAATAACATATCTTTAGAACCACAAATCAAGTATAATTTTTAACACCATTTTAGAGGTAAACACGTTTCTTAGCTGGAGCAACTGGTGACTCCATAAGTGCTGCTCTAGTTGTAGTATGAGACCCACCTCGACCTCTACCTCAGCCCCAACCTCTCGTGGCTTTAACTAGTGGAACTAGTGGCCGTCTGCCTAATTCGGTCACACGTGTCCTCAACATCTTTGAGAGAATAGAAGAATAGAAGTTCATATTCCGGAATTAACAAATCCGCATGACATGAATACAAAAAAGTGAAGTTTCCTAACGATTCGTTAGCCTCTCGAAGATAAGTACAGACGTATCTGTACCAATCTGCAAGACTCTAATAAACCTGCTCATGACTCGTGAGACCTGATCAACATGGTGCTGTGATACCAATTTGTCATGATCCAACCCCCATCAGAGTCGTGAGGACACCTAAAACTACTTGCCAGGCAAGCCAATGGTCATATAATAGCTTAATATTTGAATAAACATAGAGTAATAAACTCTATGCATAAATATCAAAAATATCAAATAAAAACAACTGAAATACTACTACAAGCATCCCAAAATCTGATGTCAACGAGTAAACTACGGAGTATCAAACATAAAACAAATCCTAGTATAATTGTCTGAGTAATAGAACTGCACTAAAGAAAATAAAGGAAAAGAGAGTCAAGGTATGCGAACGTCATAGCAGCTACCTTGAAGTCTCCAAACAGGTACTAGCATGGATCTAGAAATCACCACGTCCAGATGCACATGGATCTGCACACAAAGTGCAGAGTGTAGTATGAGTACAACCGACCCTATGTACTCAATAAGTAACAAAAATAACCTTGGGCAAAAAGCAGTGACGAGCTCAAAAGAAGACAGTCAGAGTAAAATATAATTACAACACATGTATAATGATGACAATAACCATAAATAACTCAAGGAATTATCATAATTGGCTCGTTCATATTACACAAATGTAGACATGATTTCAAATTCAACAATTAAAGCCCAACACTGATAGGAACATGCCAATTACAGCTAGCATGAGGAATGGTACATTTATATGCCTACATGTCAAGTATGAATGTCAAATGAATGATTTCACGGTGATATACTCAAGTACTATCACTCTTAGTATGCCAAATTTTCTGTTTCAATGCCCATTTGTCACACTCACAATCACTCAACATTGTACGGGTACCTGGCATCGATGCCCCTCACCAAAGCATGTGTGTGTGTGTGTGTGTGTGTGTGTGTGTGTATATATATCATTATGTTTGCGCTCATCACCGGTATGTCAGACTCCGGAGGGGCGGATCCTGCCTAAGCGCTAATCAAAGCCTATAAAGCCAGCCCGATCCAGAGTAACACTCACAACACGGCTCTCAAGACCACCTCAATCATCAAGTTATCAAGTCTCAAGGTCTCACAATCTTGTACCACTCAGTCCAGATAATGATAACATCTGATGCAACCGTGAATGATGAACATAGACTAAGATATGATATACAAATGAAGAACCATGACAGAAAATATAATTACAGTTAAAGCAGTTAACTCAAAAAAACAAAAATAACCTCATTAGGTCTCAAGAAAATAAGCACGTAGCCTAAACATAATTTCTAACATGAATCACAGCTCAATTACTCTAACAAGTTGGAATTACACGGATAAAACAAGACTTGATGGTAACACAGTACAAAAATCAACCCAGATCATGATTACCACGTGCAGCTCACACGCCCTTCGCCTAGCATGTGCGTCACCCCAACACAATCAAAATAACACGTTCTCAAGGGATATATAGCCTCAGTTCCAAGTTTAGAAATGTTACTTACCTCAAAATGCGCAAATCAATACTCCTACAAGCCCTTGCCTCCCAAATCAGCCTTTGAAAGACCCGAATCTAGTCAAATCAACTTAATATAATCAATACAAGCTATAGGAATAGATTCCATATGATAAAGCTAACTTCTTTAACCAAAGTCAAAAAGTCAACCCAAAAAGTCAATCCCGGGCTCGCACCTCGGAACCCGACAATATTCACAAATTTCGAACACCCATTCAATTAAGTGTCCCACCACACTAAAATAATCCAATTCCAACCAAAAAACGAACGTCAAACCCTCAAATATCACTCTCCAACAACATAGTCTAAAATTGCCAAATTTCACTTCTAAATCATATAAACTAGGTGTAATAATCAATGGGTAATCAATATTTATCAATAAAAGTGATGAATCTTCACTTACCTCTTCAATTATGGTGAAAATTGCTCCAACAATCATTCTTAGCCAAACTTCACAACTCCAAAAATGAGAAAAATTCCAAACCTTTCGACATATATGTTCTGTCTAGTAAAATCGCACATGTGTTCCATATAGTTGTATCTACAACACTGCTTATGCGATCAAAGTCCGCTTCTGCGAAAACCACTTAAGCTCTTGACTTAGCGCACCTGCGGTCCTTATATCACACCAGCGGGACTGCTACTGCGGTCCACCCTCCGCATTTGCGGCTTCCCAAAAATATGCACATTCTCTCTTCTGCACCCAAATGACGGAATTTGTGGTCTCGCGGATTCAGAACCTACGTCGCACATGCGCCTTTCTTGCCTCCAGCCAAACCCCCCTCCTACGGACCTTCTTGCGCAGAAGCGCATCCGCTTCTGCATAATCACATTCACATTTGTGCTCCTGGACTTCCTTCCCAAATCTCTCACCTGCGCATAAATGGCCGCTTCTGAGGCTCCGCACCTATAGCCAAAATCACGTAGGTGCAGTTACACCAGACCTGAAGCTTCAGTATTCCCTTAAGTCCAAACCTCAATCAGACTACAATTTGAATCACACCCGAGGCCTCAGGACCCCATCCAAACATACAAACACGTCCTAAGACATGATACGAACTTAGTCGAAGCCTCAAATCACATCAACCAGCATCAAAATCACGAATCGTACTCCAATTCAAGCCCAATGAACTTCCAACTTCTAAAGCAAATGACGAACTATATCAAATAAACTCCGAATTACCTCAAATTTTAAATACTACAACGGACCTATTCCAACTCCCATAACCAAAATCCGAACCTGGTATCAACAAAGTCAACTCTCGGTCAAACCTCTCAACCTTCCACACCTTCAACTTTCCAAATTTCGCCAAAAGCCTCAAACCAACCTACGGACATGAAAATCAATATCCAGACATATGCCTATGTCAAAAATCATCCTACAAAGCTATTGGAACCATCAAAACTCTATTCTAGATTTTTCTACATGAAAGTCAAACTCCGACAAATTTTTGCAACTTAAGCTTCCAACCTTGGGACTAAGTGTCTCAATTCAGTCCAAATCTTGCTCGAAACCAATCCAACCACCCCAGCAAGTCACTTAACTAAAAATGAACATATAAGAAACAATAAATAGGGGAACAGGTCTACAATACACAAAACGACCAGCCGGGTCATTACAGATCAAATGTAAAATACAAATGGTGAAGAAAAACAGCAATCACGAGCCAATATACAGTCCTCGGGCTATTAATTAGTGATTAATTGATTAAGAAGAATTACAAAAAGTGCGAGAGTGGAACAAAAAAATAAAATTACCTTATTTTCCTTTGAATAGTAAATTCTTGCTCATCCATCACGTCCACCTCATCTGTACCTGTAACGACCTGGTGGATCATTATGAGTATCTTAACCCTGACTCCCTTATATAATTCTATGCATATGTGTATTTATGGTTATGTGACTTGTGGGGTCAGTTGGTTTGGTTTCGAGAGAGTTTTGGATTGATTTGGTAGTCCATTTGTTGGAGGCTTAAGTTGTAAGAGTTAACCGGAGTTTGCTTTTTATGTATATGACTTTGGAATGGTATTTTGATAATTCTAATAGATTTTTATGGTGATTTTGAACTTATAAGGATGTTCGGATTTTGATTTGGAGGTTTCTAGGTTGTTTTGGCTTGAATTGGCGAAAGTTAGAAAGTTGAAGGTTTGGAAGGTTGATAGGTTTGACCAATGGTTGAAATTGTAGATGTCGATTTCAGAGTGTGGTTCAGGGAGTTGTTATAGGTCGGTTGCATCATACGTTACAATTCATGCAAAATTAGAGGTCATTCTGAGTTGATTTGATATGGTTCGGCATGAGTCTTAAAAATTGAAAGTTCATTAGTTCATTAGGCTTGAATTAAGGTAGGATTCATAGTTTTGATGTTTTTATGTATGATTTGAGGCCTTAAGTGGGTATGTATTATGTTTTAGGATTGGTTGGTGTGATTGGACAGGGGGTCCTGGGGGCCTCGAGTGCGTTTCAGATGAGTTCCAGACCATTTCCTCATGTTTTGGAATGTTGTTTCTAGTATCTGGTGTTTTCTTCATCGCGATTATAGTCTCGCGTTCATGGAGGGTTTTTGGTAGGCATGCGAATTTATTCTTCGCTAACACAAAGAGAGGACCGCGTTCGCGGATCTTAGGGAGGTTGAGTCTTCACGGTCACGAGAAAGGATTCATGTTCGCTTAGAAGGAAGGTTTGGCTGGGGGTGGCATGAGTTTGTTCTTCGCGGTCGCATGGGATAGGCCATGTTCATGTATGTGTTGTGAGATTGGGAGTCGCGTTCGCTACCGGTATGTCTCGTTCGCGAAGAAAGGTTCAGCAGCTAGGCATTTTTGTTCTTTGTGATCATGAGGATATTTTCGCAGTCGCGATGTGTATATCTGGGCAGACTTATTTAATACTCTATTTCAAGGGTTTTGGTTATTTATCACATTTTGAATTAGAGAGCTCGATTTAGGGAGATTTTGAGGGGATTTTCACGATTTTGACTGGGTTAGTATTTTTGACTCGGTATCTATATTTCATGATTGCAACCTCGAATTTAGTGATTGGTGATTTGAATTGGAGAAATTGGGAATTTTAGTAAAAACTTTTCCAAAACACAAATTGGTGATTAAAATGCCGATTTGAGGTCGAATTGGATGGTTTTGGTATGGTTGGACTCATATCGGAATGGGTGTTCGGAATTCGTGAGTTTTGTGAGGTGATGGGTGCAAGGCCAGGGTTTACTTTTTTAGTTAACTTTTTTATTTTAGTTATAGATCGAAACTTTATTATTCGGAATCGTTTTCTATGGCATTTAGTTATGAAATTAAGTTACTTTGGCTAGATTCGAGCTGCCCAGGGGTGGATTTGCGCAGGGAGGGCTTATTAGTGGATTGATTTAGCTTCTTTAAGGTAAATATCTTGCCTAACCTTTTGTGGGAGAATACCCTTAGGTGCTAGTCCTGTTATGTTGATTTCTATGATGTGAAGGTGACGTGTACATGAGATGACAAGCGTATACACGAATTCTATGTGTGATTTTTTACCGGAATAGACCGTAGGCTATTAATATGCCTTAATGTGATAAAGAACCTTATATGAAACTTGTTGAGATTCTTTAATAACAATTTTATCATGATCATTATATTGACTTATCCATAGTCATGTTATATTTATTTATTGTACACCCTTCCGCTTTTATGAATATTGTTATGTCCATGTGCACCATTATTGAAAGTTGTGGGATTACATCATGGTGGAACTTTCGTATCATTGTTTGTGATATTGTGGCACTTGGTATTATTATTTTTGTGGTACCATGGCACTTGTGGACATGTTGAGCAGATTGATTAGGGGTGTCAACACGAGGTTTTTATCGTGCGATTGTTTCTATTGTTGTGCACATGAGGAGAAATAAGGGTGGCGTTATCTCGGGCTACCCACATAGTGAAATAAGGGTGGCATATCATTTTTATGTGCACATGCAACATAATAAGGGTGGCATTGTTGATGATGTTATGTGATATTTCGGAGTGTCCTTATTGTTGTTGTGATTGTGTTGTGACGGGATTGTTAATTTTATCTCATATTGTTTTGAAAGCTTCTATTTTTCCCTTATTTGAGTTAATGATTGTATCTGACGTGTTATCACATGCCTCACCTCTATTTGATGTTCTGAGCTCAAAGATGAGCTTATTATTCTAGCTTGTCATCGCATGCTCTAAAGGGGTAGTTGTTACTGTTTTCCATTATATTTTTCTACTATTAGTTTTCTTTGGTATATTCATTGCGTAGGTTTGGTGAGTATAAAATAACTTTAACCTTGTCACTACTCCACCAAGGTTAGTCTTGAGACTTACTGGGTACGAATATTGGTGCACTCATATTATGCTTTGCACATTTTTGTGTGCAGATCTAGGTACTTCAGACCATACTGATTGGCAGTGAGGCATTTCATACACTAGAGACTTCAAGGTGTCCCTGCAGGATCCAACTGCAGGCCTCGGAGTCACCCTCTTTGTTTAATTTCTATTGTTTATGTATTTCAGACAATGTTGTATTTAGAGATATTCTTGTGTATTCAGCTAGAGCTCGTGACTATGTATTGCCTAGATTTGGAAAGTTAAGATGAGTATTGTCGTTTTGGCTTGTATTACTCCTATTTCTGCATTTTTACAAATTTTGTTTCGTTATATCATGATTTTATAGTTTTTAGTAAATGTTAAAAAGTTAGGCTTACCTAGTTTTAGACACTAGGTGCCATGACGACTCGTGTGGATGATTTTGGGTCGTGACAAGCTAGTATCCGAGCTCTAGGTTTATAGGTTCTACGAGTCACAAGCAAGTTTAGTAGAGTATTGTGTATCGGTATGGAGACGTCTGTACTTATCTTCGAGAGTCTACGTAACTATTAGAAAATTTCACTTCTTTCATTCGTTTTCGGGAGGATTTATTAGTTTCAGAGTTTCAACTTTTATCTTTTTGTTCTCTCATAGATGGTGAGAGCACGCATTACCGGACCAGCTAAGCAGACACCTGTGCCCCCTGCTAGAGCCGCAAGAGGTCGGGGCCGAGGAGGGGCACGTTCTACAACTTGAGCACCTGCCAGAGCATCGACTGAGGAGTCACTAGTATCTCTAATTGTGGAGTAGGCACCTAATATGCCTATTGCTACCCATGGACTTCAGGAGACTTTGGCTCATTCTTTGTGTTTCAAGCAGTAAATTCTTGCTCATATGTCACTTCTACCTCCGCTGCACTTGTAACTACCTGGTCGATCATTTTTAGTATCTTAGCCACGATTCCCCGGTTTGCTGCTTTACATATATGTATTTATAGTTACATGACTTGTGGGGTCGGTTTGTTTGGTTTCTGAAGAGTTTTGGATTGATTTGGGACACTTAGTCCCTTGGTTGGAGGCTTAAGTTGTAAGAGTTTATCGGAGTTTCACTTTTATTTATACAACTCTAAAATTGTGTTTTGATAATTCCAATAGTTTTGTATTGTGATTTTGGACTTAGGCCCATGTCCGAATTTGGATTTGGAGGTTTCTAGGTTGTTTTGGCTTGAATTGGTGAAAGTTGAAAAGTTGAAAAGTTGAAGGTTTGGAATGTTGATAAGTTTAATTGAGAGTTGATTTTATAGATATCGTGTTCGCATTGTGGTTCCGAGAGTTGGTAAAGGTCTGTTGTGTTATTTGGGACTTGCATGCAAAATTTGAGGTCATTTCGAGTTGATTTGACAATGGTTCGGCATGAGTCTTAGAAATTGAAAGTTCATTAGACTTGAATTGAGGTGCGAGTCATAGTTTTGATGTTGCTATGTATGATTTGAGGCCTCGAATAGGTCCATGTTATGTTTTGGGATAAGTTGACGTGATTGTTCGGGGTCTCGGGGGCCTCGGGTGTCTTTTGAATGAGTTCCGAACCATTTCTTCATGTTTTGGATTGTTGTTTTTGATATCTGGTGTTTTTTCACCGCAATCATGACTATGGTGTCGCGTTCGCAGAGGGTTTTGGGGAGGCAGGAGGATTTCTTATTCGCATTCGCGGAGAGAGGACCGTGTTCGTGGAGCTTGGGGGGCTGAGTCTTCATGATCGTGAGAAGGGAGCTGTGTTCGCATATAAGGAAGGTATGCCTGGGGTGGTACACGTTTGTTCTTCGAAATCATGTGTGCTAGGCGGCATTCGTGTAGGTACTGTGAGATTGGGCATCGCATTTGCGACTGGTATATCGAGTTCGCGAAGAAAAGCTTAGCAGCTGGGCATTTTTGTTCTTTACGATCGTGAGGATATTTCTGTGATCACAATGTGTATACTTGGGAAAACTTATCTAACACTCTTTTTCGAAGATTTTGGTTATTTTATCATATTTTGAGTTTAGAGAGCTCTGTTTGGGGCGATTTTGGAGGGGATTTTCATGATTTGGATTGGGGTAAGTATTTTTACTCTAATTTGTTTATATTTCATGATTCCAGCCTCGATTTTAGTGTTTGATTGATGATTTGAATTTGAGGAATTGGAGATTTTAGTAAAAAAGTTTTTAAACATAATTGGTTATTTGAAGGCCGATTTGAGGTCGGAATTGGATGATTTTGGTATGGTCGAACTCATATTGGAATAGGTATTCAGAATTTGTGAGTTTTGTCGGGTTCCGGGGTGCGGGTCGGGGGTTGACTCTTTGATTTTAATTAAAGACCGAAGCTTTATTATTCAAAATAATTTCCTATGGCCTTTATTTATGAAATTAAGTTATTTTGGCTAGATTCGAGTCGTCTAGAGGTTGATTTCAAAGGAAAGGGCTTATTAGTGGATTGATTTAGCTTCTTGAGGTAAGTATCTTGCCTAACCTTGTGTGGGGGAATACCCCTTAGGTGCTAGTCTTGTTATGTTGATTTTTATGATGTGAAAGTGACGTGTACATGAGGTGACGAGCGTGCACATGGGTACTACTGGAATAGACCATAGACTATTAATATCCTTAATGTTATAATGAAATTTATATGAAATATGTTGAGATGCTTTTATGACTATTTTATCAAGATCATTACATTGACTTAGACATAGTCATGCTAAATTTATTATGGTACACCCCTCCGCTTTTATGATTATTGTTATTTCTATGGGAACTGTTATTGAAAGTTGTGAGCTTACATCATGGTAGAACTTTGGTATCATTATTTGCGATATTGTGGCACTTGTTATTATTGTTTGTGTGGTGTCGTGGCACTTGAACATGTTGAGAGGATTGATAGGGGTGTGAGCACAAGGTTTTTACCATGCGATTGTGTTTATTGTTGCGTGTGGGGCGAAATAAGGGTGGCGTTATCTCGGGCTTCTGACGTGGCGAAATAAGGGTGGCTATATACGCATGTGGCGAAATAAGGGTGGCATATCATTTTATGTGGACATGCGGCATAATAAGGGTGGCATTGTTGATGATGCTATGTGATATTTCAGGATGTCCTTATTGTTGTTGTGATGGGGTTCTTAATTTTATCTCATATTGCTCTGAAAGCTTCTGTTTTGCCCTTATTTGAGTTAATGACTGTATCTGATGTGTTATCAAATGACTCGCCTCTATTTGATGTTTTGAGATCAAAGATGGACTTATTATTCTAGTTTGTCATTGCATGCTCTAAAAGGTTATTTTTTAATGTTTTTCATTATATATTTTTTGTTATCAACTTTCTTTGATATGTTCATTGCATAAGTCTGGTGAGTATAAAGCGACTCCGCCGAGGTTAGCATTGATACTTAATGGGTACTGATTGTGGTGTACTCATACTATACTTCTGCATATTTTTTATGCAGATCCAGATACTTAAGATCGGACTGATCAGCAGTGAGGCATTTCATATTCCAGAGACATCATGGTATCCCTACAGGATCACCTAGGGGGACAATTCCCCCTCACAAAGTTAGAAAGGAGACTTACCTCGCTCCGAAATTCCATAACCGGCTTCCAAGCCCTCCCGACGACTCCAATGGATGCACAATGCCCCAAAACTATCCAAACAACGACACACCAATGAAAATATACTCTAATATTTGCAACAATTTCAAATTATATAATTTTCCAACCCCCTCTCAGTGAATTGACCAAAATGCCCTCGGGCCCACGTGCCCGGAATCCGAAATTTCACGAAGATATATTCTACCCATAACTTTACTAGTTCAAATATACAATTTACTCTAAATTCCATGCTCAAATTCGTGGTTAAAATCCAAATACAAATTTCTAGGTTTTCTTCAAGATTTCCCATTTTTCCTACAAATTCTCATGTATACTTCCATGTAATAACCTTGTATTTAACTTAGAAACATGAAGGAATTACTTACCTAGCATTGCATGAATAAAATCCTCTCTTGAAGCCCCTCCAAAATCGCCCCACACCAAAAGAGAATGGGAGGAATGGCCAACAAATCTCGGTTTTAAACATTCTGCCCAGGCCATTTTTCGCACCTGCGATCCAGCTCTCGCACCTGCGATTCCGCAGGTGCGCCCCAACTTCCGCACCTGCGGTTTTCCTCAGCTCAAGTCAAACTTCACACCTGCGCTCATTGTCCACATCTGCGGCTTCACAGGTGCGGAAAATCCATTGCACCTGCGCTCCCTGCCAAACCAGCAAACTTTTGCACCTGCGGCTCCACACCTTGGGCCCAAGCCTCGCAGGTGCGGTCACACCAGATGACAGCATCCTCGGCCTTCTTCAAACTCCAAACTTGATCCGTTAACCACCCGGAATCCACCCGAGGATCCCCCGGACCCCGTCCAATTACACCAACCTGTTCCAAAACATAGTGCGGACATGCTCGAGGCCTCAGATCACATCAAACAACGCCGAAATCATGAATCACTCTAAAATTCAAAACTTAAGAACTTGAAATTTCAAACTTCCACATTTGATGCCGAAACCCATCAAATCACGTCCAATTGACCTCAAATTTTGCACACAAGTCATATTCGACATTACGGACCTACTCAACTTTCGGAATGGCATTCCGACCCTGATATCAAAATTTTCACTTCCGGTCAATTTTCTCAAAAACCTTTAAATTTCTATCTTTAGCCAAATGACTTCAAAATAACCTACGAACATCCGAATTCACTTCCGATCGCGCTCCCAACTCCAGAATCACCATACGGAGCTATTCCCAGGCTCGAAATCCCAAACGAACATCAATATCACTGAAATGCGCTTCAAGCAAAACTTAGGAAATTTTCTTCAAAATGTTGACTTCCACAATATACGCCGAAACGCTCCCGGATTATCCAAAACCTGATCCGGACATACGCCCAAGTCCGAAATCATCATACGAACCGACAGGAACCTTCAAATCCTGATTTGGAGGTCGTTTACTCAAAATTCCAGTCTTAGTTTATTTCTCCAACTTAATGCTTCTGAAATGAGAATTTTCTTTCTAATTGACTCCGAACTTTCCGAACTTCAATTCCGACCATACGCACGAGTCATTATACCTTAAATGAAGCTGCTCCTGACCTTAAACCGCTGATCGACGCGCTAGAGCTCAAAACGATCGGTCGGGTCATTACAATTACGAAGCTAGAGAATAGAAGTTCTACAACTATTCAAGGAACTAAGTTTAACTATATTTATGAGGAAATTAGTAACATTGTAAAAGAAACGTAGTGTAGGGAGAAACATTAACATTCCCAAATATAGAGATTTAGCCTCACATACCTTAACTTCCCTACCCTTGAGTGTAATACAATGTTTGCCAACTCTTTCAACTTTAATCTATGGCAATACAAGTCAAAGAGATTCCATATTAGCAATTATACTTATGTTTTGATCACTTAGGTATTTTATCAAACACTTGGCGGGTATAAAGCTTCATAGCCCTTACTAATGGTATTTCTACACCCAACAACCCATTCTCTTATTCTTAGATTTTTCTAAAATCTCAAATCACTATAATCAATATCAGTTTTCATCACCCATAAGATAAACAACACCCTTAATTAATAATATCAACAATTAACAACCCAAACTATAACCGGTCATACTTTTATATCAAACTCATCAACTCATATCTCATGAACTTAGAGTCTATAATCATTAATCCAATGCTATAATAAATTAGAGGATGAAAATAGTACCTTCGTGACGTTCAACCCTCTTGAATTTGATTCTAGGGTTTCTTTTCTCAACCATGATGTCCCAATCAAATGTCTAATAATTTAAAAGGTTTACACATGTTAATAAGGTGTTTGAGAATTGAAATTAACTTATAATCATCCTTAGAACTTACCTTGGATGATAAAGGGACCTGGGAGGAAGTTAGTTTCTTAAGAGCATCCCTTTCTAGAGAAAATTTTTGTGTTTGGGGTGTGGGGGGATGAGGTGGGGCTTTTAAAATGACTTCCTGGGTGCACTTCTACGCAGCTGAAGGCCCAATCATGCACCTGGACGTGCATAACATGCAGTGGCACTGCCACAAGTGCGTTGCCACGCACAGGATAGCTGGGCGCGCAAAACTGCGCATCATCCACTAAAACGCACAAACTGTTTTGCACAGAGATCCATTCGGGCTAAAAAAAAATATCATTGGAAATGTAGTTTAAAGGCCTACAACTTTCATGTTTTGAGTTTTCTCAAATTCCTAACATATTTTTCACGAAATCAGTCAGGAATACTGACCTTCATAAACTTAATCGATTCTATCGAATCTTATGCACCTCACTCTCTATTTTGATTCCATGACAACTTTTTCCATCTATACTCACCCCAATAGGACTTCATATATCTAAAATGTCATATTACTACGCATTTAACACATCCACACCTAATCTAAATTTACAGAGTGTTACAACCTCATCTCCATTGGACCCCGACCCAGAAGCAGCATCATTAGGAATAACTTTCATCGTCATCTCTTGTGATTTGTTTAACAAAAGAAAAAGGGATTTTTAAAAAGCAATAATGAAAATAAATAATGAGGATCTTAGAATAGAGCAGAACGAAAAGGACTAAAAAACATAAGAAAAATGTAAAACATAGAAGGCGATTCTCTTTTTTTAACTATTGACAAGAAGGGTTTTCAAATAAAGAGGAAGGGTTTTGTCTTTAGTAAATTTCTCCAATTGTAAAGGAAAAAAATATTTGCTTCTGATTTACAGACAGGTCCTTTCATATTTTTAGTTTGCAAAGATAGGCTTTAATTTTACCACATAGGAAATATATAAGAAAAGTAATTGAAAAAGAAAAAAGTTATAATGGGTATGGAAATTTATTTAAATTCAAATGTAAATAGTCATATCATCCTAAAAGCTCATAGTTTCACTTGTTTAAGCTTCTGTTTGACCATAGATTTTGGATATTTTATTTTCAAAAAGTAATTTAAAAACAGTGTTTGTTCATGGAATATGATCAGTTTTTAAAAAAAATTGATTTTTTTTTCAAGTTCCCAAAAACTGGTTTTAGGTGAAGTATTTTCTTCTACTCATAAAATTTTAACTTTTTTTCAATTAAAATGCATGTCCAAACATAACTTCAATTTCCCAAAGTTATTTTTCAATACAACTTCTAATTATTTTTAAAGTTTCAACCAAATCTATATCCAAATGTTAGCTAAGTGTCCAAATGAAAAAGTGACAAGTTTAAGGATCCACATATGTATTTTGCCTTTTATTCCCTCATACTAAGTAGGCGTTTGGACATAAAAATTGTAATTTTTTGAAGAAAAAAAGTATTTGGTGTTAAGTTGAAAGATGATATTTAAAATTGTGTTTAGACATGAATTTCACTTGAAAAAATATTGCAGTTCTGTGAGTGGGGAAAAAAGTATTTCTGAAAAGTTTGAAATTTGGTTTTCGAAAAACTAGTCTCAGTGATTTTTTTTAAAAATTAGATATATATTATATTAAAAATAGTGTTTAAGTTGTAAAAAGAAAGTATAAATTCATGAAGATGAGTACTGATCTTATAAGCAATTCTCAAATTACGACGAATAAGAAAAATATTTATAGAAGTAAAATTTTTCTCAAAATTAAAATTTTAAAATATTAAGAATTTTCGCATAATTCAAATAGAGAAAATTTTAATATCTAATAGTTTAATTAATGTCAAAATAAAACTTAGAAAAATAATTTAAATAGTAATTTTAACCAAGTTACATCCTAAAAGGCATCATTATAACTTTTTAAAATAAGACTTATTTGACAAAAACTTTGTGGAATCACATGAATATGATTTTTATGATTTTTTTTTTCTGTGTTAACCATTCAACTTAATCATAAATTATGCTTCGTCATCTCATAAGAATCTCAAATTTAGACTAATAGTCTCGTGATCCCGCCAAGTAATTTTTTATCTGTCAAAATTTTTAAATGCAATACTATTGGAAGCATGTGTTGATATTGATATAAATAATCGAGTGTTAAATATGTCCAATGTAATAATATAAAACTCAAACTTCAAAACAAATTAAAATGCCGTGAATAAAAACGCAAAGAATTATATATTGCCGGAACATCTATAGGTAAAATATCTCTTTCTAAGTCTAATTAGAGAGAATGATTCTTTTACCTATAAATAACAAAATAATAATCTTTAATTGGTACGCATAGAGAATGTATTAAGGAATATGCGTTGTCTCTTAAGCTTAGGGTTTCAAAGTACATTAATCTATTATCGTCTAAAAAGATTTTGAGTAATAACACGTTTATTACACAAGAATAGGAAATAAATTACTATAAGGATATTTGAATTAATTTTAAAGTCCTAAATATTTTAAATAAGAAAAAACTTAATTAATAAATAAAATTTTAATTGATTTTAAAGTTCTATCTATTTCTAAATGAAATACTATTGGAAGCACGTGTTGATATTGATGTAAATAATCGAGTTTTAAATATATCCAATGTAATAACATAAAACTCAAACATCAAAACAAATTAAAATGTAGTGACTAAAAACACTAGGAGTTACATATTGCCGGAACATCTATAGGCAAAATATCTCTTTCTAAGTCTAATTAGAGGGAATGATTCTTTTACCTAATTAAAATAACAAAAGAATAATCTTTAATTGGCACGCATCGACAAAGTACTAAGGAATATGCGTCCTCTCTTAAGCTTAGGGTTTCAAAGTACATTACTCTTTTGTCGCCTAAAAAGTTTTTGAGTAATAACACATTTATTATAGAAGAATAGGAAATAAATTATTATAAGGTATATTTGAATTAATTTTAAAGTCCTAAATATTTTAAATAAGAAAAAACTTAATTAGTAAATAAAATTTTAGTTGATTATAAAGTTCTATTTAATTTTTCAGTGTGAACTTAATTTTTAAAGGACAAAAAAGATGAACGACACAAGCTTTTAGAAATCATGTAAACAATATCTAATAAATATATTTGAGTAATAAAACAGAATCTAAGGAAATAAATCATTAGTTTATGAAAATGGTAAATGTTAAATTATTGATCCTATTTAGCTAACTCACTAAAAAAGAAGTCATACAAAAAGAACAATAAATAATCCAGGGTAACTCATAAAGTGAGGTTTGAGGAAGATTATGTATACACAAAATATATTTTGTATTCCACCTTTCTTCGAGTTTGTATTGTAATCAAATTGACTCTTAATCGTATAAATTGATGATTTTTCTCTATTTTCTTACTCAATTCTTTCATTGCTAGTATTCTGACAATAAGATTTGTATCAACTTAAAAAATAATTTTACTTATATGATGAATTAAAAGAAAGGTAAATATTTTTCTAAATTAGTCAATTCAATTACTTAATTATTTGTTCTTAATATTAAACAAAATAATTTATTATTTGTTGATTCAAATTTTTATCATTATCTTATACCAAATTTTAAATATGTAAATATAATTTACTCTTAATCAATAAATTTGTTATGTTTTTAAAGAATTGGACTTTGTAGTTTGTTTTTGTGGAAGTTGTATCAATTTGGTTGAGAGACAACGTAGCAACTCTCTTGACTATTAATATGATCATATCTCGGAAGCTAAACCCCTTGACGATAACAATCTTACTATTAGTTTATCCGTATCTTGGATGCAAAATAGGACATGTGAGAGTAAGATTTATATTAGGTAGATTATTTATGATTTTAAAAATTTTAATTACTTGGAATTTCATATACTTTAAACAGGAAATATTTAATAATTTAAATTTTAGTTGATTTTAAACTCCTAAAGGTTAGGAATATAATTAAATGACTATCTTGTCCAATGTGAACTTTATTTTCAAAGCATAAAAAGGGCGAACGATATTTCATTAAAATGCCCCCATGTTTTAAATAAAATTTATTAAGAATTTCATATAAAAATAATTTAAAAACATATTTTTACTAATTCATCACCAATTACGTAGCTTGAAAACAAGAGAAAAAACCTGAAAGAAAAAGATTAAATAATATTAGCAACAGCAAAAAAAATGATGGAAAGACACAAGTCGAACAGAGACTTGGATAAAAAGAACGGGGCAAACCAACACTAGAAAAGATGAAAGAAAATAAAGTAGGTCAAAAATGAGTGAAAGTAAATCCTTGCAAACTCTTTGTATACAACTATGATTTGGAGTAGTTGCTCTTATTGTTTCTCTTTCCCGAAGGTAGATGAGAACACCCCCCAACACCACCAACCAAACTCCCACAATTCCACCTAAGCCACCAGATATGTCAACCAACATTATGACAAATGAGAATATGTCAAATGATCACAATCCTACACCTCTAGATGACCCTCCCTCATTCAGAGACATACTCCTAACGAATCCCCACTCTAACCATATAGCACTGTAGCCTGGGACGATTTTCCCAATGCTTATGTATCCAGAAGTGAAATCGCCAACACCAGCTGTATATAGCATGCGTTATGAGGAACCACTAAAAGAAGGTTGTTATGTTAGCCTGTCGCCAGATGATCTCCGACGAATCTATCACCCTTGGAAATATTCTATCATCGTTAAGCTCTTGGGTAAACGCATTCTACATCACTACCTAAAGACGAAAATTCAAGACATGTGGAAAATATCTGAAAATTTTCCACTAATTGACCTTGGTGATGACTATTACATTGTAAAGTTCTCTAAAGAAGAACATGTGATTAAAACTCTACATCAAGATCCTTGGTTTATTAATGGACACTTTCCGTCAGTTCAACAATAGAAAACTAACTTTGTTGCTTCAGAGGCAAAGCCTCTTTCCACAGCTATATGGGTCCGTCTTCCCCAACTACATATTGAATTTTACAATAGCGTAATCCTACAAAGGATTGGCAATACCATAGGAAGGCTGTTAAAAGTTGTTGCTTGCATATATGCTACATTAAGGGGGCGATATGCAAGGTTATTTGTGGAGATCCTTATGCACAAACCAGTTAAGTTTTTTATTTTTATTGGATCTCATAAGCAAGATACCTGTTACGAGGGAGAAAATTTTTTGTGCAAGAATTACGGGAGTTAGGCCATGCTTCCTTACAATGTCAATACTACATTAAAGAACCAGTTGCCAAAGTTTCAGATAATCCAACCAGTCATGTTAATGTATAGAAGCATGAGCCAATGGAGGAAGACTGGAAAACAGTCTCTTTTGCCAGGACAAAAAAAAAAACACGCCCACCAAGAACATCCATTAATGATCAAGCAGTCCCAGGTATCAACGTCAAAATTTATGATGCTGAAACAGGTAAGTGTCTAAATACTCAAACACTTATTTACGTGGAAAAACCTACTCATGTCCAATCTGGAAAAGATAAAAGGAAAATTTTATTCACTAATACTCCATTACTCCCTAAGCCAACTATGATTAGTAACCAATCTTCCAGCTTAACGAATCAGCACAAGGTTTTTGGAAGAGACCAATTCCACTAATCCGCATGGTATTTCCTTTAGCCAATGCATGTTAACTATGCATGACACCTACCAAAACCAAGATATACATGTGGCCAAAAGCATGCATCCTACTACCTTTGCTCACAATCATTAGCTATAAATCCTATAATAAAAATATTTTTCTTAATCAACGCACTTGTAATAATTTAGATACTAATCCTGATAATATGGACATAACACACACTAACAACCACTACATTGATACAAAACATTCCGTTATTCCAAAGCTTCTCTAATTCCCATGACAAACGATGAAGAATGCAAAATGGACATCCTACATGACCAAGTGTCATAAAAAAATCTACTAAAGATCTTGTTAATTCCCTTACCTTTCCCCAATCTGCCCAAATGCAAGAAGAAGTTTCTATTATAAAGTCACCTAGGGACTCGACTATCATAAATCCCACTCAACCAAAAAAAATAAGATATAACCCTTTTTACTTGTAATAATGCCAAGGCTCCAATTTCCATCAAGGAGAAGGAACAAACTTCTCTAGATTCTTCGTTACCACCATCATCCAACAATTTCCTCCTCAACTTCCAAATCAAACAGTATACTACACCTCCCACCCCTCTCCACCGCTTCCTCAGAATTAACAACCTCTATCTTGGATAGAAGCAGGGTTGATGAGTCATATAATCTCCTTCAACATGGACATTAACGGCCAAGATACGGTTCTAATCATCCAGAAAACCCCTTACCTTGCTCAATTAATCCCGAAAGGGGTGAGATTAGACATGAACAACTACATGAACCAAATGTGGATCAATAATGTGTTACAACCATTGGCTCCAACCATGAACCAAAACCTAATCCAGGCCATGCAACACCAATGGAACCTTCCTCCCCATGCAAGCCCTCAAGTCCCACTAAACCTTCCATTAGATCTTCCATTCTTCCTACCGGAGGAAATATCCCAAAATAATCCCATCTTCATTCCATGGGACATGCAGGAAACGACACAACATGCAAATTCCCAAAATAAAAAAACTCAATGCAAATGGGAAACAACGCCCCTCCAATGTTCAAGAACCAGCTAAAAATCACCTAGAGGAGGAGGAAGAAATGAATCCTCTAGATATGGAGTCGAGTGTGGAATTTGTAAACCTAAACAAGGTAAAAGTGTTACTATTTAAGGAGATGTTGACCAAGAAATTCATATTCAACTGTCCTCACTCAATGTTCAAATTCTCAGTGGACATAAGGCCACCCCGGGACCCAACTGTAGGTACCCATGCAGTGATATTGGTTCCATGTCAAAACTCCAACTTGGAGGAGGAGGAGGAGGAGGAGGACATGAATCAACCCAAACCACCAAACAAGGATGATAAGATCCACCAGAATCATCTTTTGGAATGTTCATGGTGCCAACAATGACGATTTTCGTCGTAACTTTAGGGACCTTGTTGATACTCATAGGCCTTGCCCAGTTACTCTCATTGAAACTAGGATGAGAGCGCATGGTTCACTCCTAAATGATTTTAATTTTACTAAAATGATCATGTTTCCTGCTGAAGGTCAATCTAGGGGTATGGTCAAACCTTACGATCACACCTTGGTCACTGTTAACAATTTCACGAGGAGGGGTCAAGAGATATATACAATGATAGAGGTACTCCTTTTTCGTTATCCTTGGTTATTAAGTACTATATATGCTAGTACTCATATTCATGCAAGAGATATTATGTGAAAAAATCTTATCAATATCTCCAATTGTTATAAAGGAGGATGGTTAGTAGGTGGGGAATTTAATGACATTACCATATCATCCAAAAATTTGGAGGCAGAACTGTTAGCATTTATAGAACATCTAGGATTTTGGAATTTCATTAACAAATGTAAGCTAATGGACTTAGATTATAAAGGTAGCAAATTTACTTGGTCAAATCATAGGAAAAGACTAAAGTTTAATTATGGAAAGACTTGACCGATTCTTTGCTAATGAAGAATGGGTTAACTTATTTCTAATGCTACAGTGACACACCTAGCAAAAACCTATTCTAATCATAAACCTCTTTTCTTAAACCTTAGCTCTTTTTCCCATTAAGCACTTCATAAGCCTTTTAGGTTGGAAAATTGGTGCATACATCCTGTTTGTTAATTTGGTGCGCAACAACTAGCTCAATTCTAATCTTTTAGAAGCCATTCATAGATTCACTATTAATATCTTCAATTGGAGTAAGGAGACCTTCAGTGATATTTTTAGGAAAAAGAAGAGAATCTTGGCTCGTCTCAAAGGTATTCAAAATTTCCAAAATTATGTTTATAGCTCCTTTCTGGAATTCTCCTTTAAGGAAAAATTCAATAATATTTTAAAATAAGAAGAAGACTACTGGAGACTTAGATTACGAATTTTCTGGCTCAATGATGAGACGTTAACACTAGATTTTTTCATATAACTGCTTCTAAAAGAAGAAGAAGAAATCACATTAGTTTCTTTAAAGATGACCAACGGAATTGGATTTATAAACAAAGTGATATCTTTACTCATGCACAAAGAAGTTTTGAAATTTCCTTCAAAACCTCCCACTATTTTCTAATAAAATTGATGACATTAGTGGCCTAGTTAGTTTTGACTCATTAGACCTCTCCCCTCTGGATGAGCCTCTTTCAAATATTGAAATTACCAATACAATTTTTTCTTTTAAACAATACAAAGCGCTTGGACCAGATGGTTTACACCCGTTCTTTTTGCCATAAGATATTCAATTTTTACTAAATTCCTGATAATATTAATAACACTTACTTATGCCTCATTACCAAATTTCATAATGCTAATAATTTTAAGAACTTGCGGCCAATAGGCCTTTGCAAAACCATTTACAAAATCATCATCAAGATTATTGCAAATAGACTTAAACTCTTTCTAGACAAGATCATCAACCCATACCAATGTAGTTTTCTAAAAAATAGAAGAACTAGTGACAATGCGATCCTAATTCAAGAAATCATCCATAATTTCGAAAATAGCTCTAGTAAAAAGAATAGAATGGTCCTAAAAATAGATCTTGAAAAAGTTTTTGACAAATTGGAATAGTCTTTCATCTTTAGAACCCTAAAGTACTTTAAAATTCCTCCCAATCTTTCAAAACTTATTATGTCTTGTATCACTTCATCTAGTATGGCTCTTCTTGTAAATGGTGCAAAAAGTGATTTCTTCTATCCCAGTAGAGGAATTAGACAAAGTGACCCTGTGTCTCCTTATATTTTTATTCAGATGCTATCGAGATACATCAATTTCCAAGTGGATATCAAAAGATGGGATCCAGTAACCATTAGCTCTAATGGCCTTCTCCTATCCCATTTTTTTTTTGCGGATGATATAACCTTTATGAGTCACATTAATCAAAAATCGTGTACTACTATTAAATCTGGCCTTGACATGTTTTGCAACCTCTCCGGCAAAGTATTAACATGACTAAGTCAAAAATCATCTTCTCTAAGAATTGTCCTAGAGACATGACTAAGTCAAAAATCATCTTCTCTAAGAATTGTCCTAGAGACATTACAATTACTACCGCTAATTTCTTTGGAATATAAAATTGTGAATCTTTTGGTATGTACCTTGGATTCCCTATCCTAGACTCTTCCCAAAATCCAAAGACTTCCTTTTTATTATTGATAATATGCGAAATCGCCTTGCCAATTGGAAGAATAATTGTATAAACATGGCAGGTCTCACTACTCTCATCTTCTACTCTTGCTAGCGTTCCTAATTATGTAATGCAATATACCCTTCTACCAGACAAGATTCATAAAACCATTGATAAACTCTAAAGAGATTTTATTTGGGGTTCTAATGATTCTAAAAAAAACTTCATCTTCTTAGTTGAGAGAGTATTACCCTTGATAAGAACAAAGGTGGCCTTCGTCTTAGGAAAGCCAAATTAAAATATTTAGCTATCCTTACAAGCCTAGCATGAAGACTTCTAAAATCTTCCCCACGCCACGTGGGCAAAAGTTCTCATGCAATCATACATATTTTCTTCAAAAAAGCGCCAATCTTTATGTTGGAGAAGTATTCTCAAGGGTTGGCATTGTTGCATTAAAGGATCATTGTGGTATATAGGACATAACTCTTCCCTAGGCATCTGGGATACCAGATGGATCCCTAATAACCCGTGCCTTAAAAATGTTAGTGAAGGCACTCTAACAAAAAAGGACTCCTCAACCATCAAAGACCTTATTAACCATAATAATTGGGTCCTGGGTAATATCTCATTGATTTTTCCTGACAACATAGTTGAGAAATTCACTCTATTAATTTACTAATAGACAGAGGTCATGACTTTTTGATTTGAGAACCTAATAGAAATGACTTGTTCTCTACAACTTCTTGCTATAATCTAATTGAATCAGATATGACGCATACAAAAATTTTAGTTGTATTTGGGAAGTACGCTGTCCCAATAAACTAAAATTCCTTCTATGTAATTTTTTTCATAATAGACTACCTTGTAGATCCTATCTTCACCATATATGAATGAATGTTGATAAATTTGCACTATTTATTGCCACAATGTTATGACATTCCCCATATATTCATTCACTGTTTTATAGCAAAAAATCTTTGGCAATCCCTTAATCTAAGCATCAACTGGCCAAAGTGTGAGGATCACTTTGGATTGATAAATTAAAAATTTCTAATCCTACTATACCCTCTAAACTGATTACTTGGTCTCAACTATTCCCTTTTGCTATTTGGAATTTTTGCTAAATAGGAATAATAATATTGATAACAATACCTATAATCACATTTCTATCTCCTTACTCATCAAACAAGCTACTGAATTTGCTTTCCTAACCGATAGAAAAGATTGCCGGTAACAGTAATTGGCATAAACCACGTGCCAGTTGGTTTAAGCTTATGTGGATAGAGCTTTTCAAAAAAACATGGAGGCATAGGTGGAGTCATACGAAACAATGTTGGAGACTGGATCCTGGGTTTTCAAGAATGAATACAAGCATTAACTTGTACACATTTGGAAATCCTGGCCTTAACTAAAGGCCTACAATTGGTCCTTCAACATAACCTATGGCCATACAAGATAGAAACCGTTTCAACCCAGGTAATTGAATTATTACAGGAAGCAACACCTCTTACGACTTTCTTTTACAATTCTGCAGGTGGTTAAAATCCAAGAAGAGAAGGAGCTGGTGATCCGACATAACTTTAGACAAAGGAATGAAACAGCTCACCTGTTGGCACAGGAAGGAGCCAAGCAATCAAAGCATGATAATTTAGTTTGCTATGTTGTAACCCCTACCTTCGTTGAGCCCATGATGCTGGCGGACAAGGAGGGTCTTTTTTCTATTAATAAGTTATTAGTGAAAGTAACTGCAGAAAGCTCGCCAAACTTGTCAACCTTAATGCCATGCATGGCCTTTCAGCTGTTTGTAATGATCCCCCGGATCTTTTGTCGGATTTTACGTAGTTTGAAGTAATAAATTATTCCAGTTTCTCAAAAAAAAAATGCAGGTCAAGAAGTTGTAGATTTTGAGTTAAAATAAAAAATAATAAAATAAGATTATAGAGTAATAAGTAAGGGCATAATTGAAAAAAAAAAAGAAACGATCCCATCACACCGAATCGGTTGTTTCATAAAGTGGAAGTTTTGGTTGTTCCGGAACAATGCATTTAACAATACGATACGATCAATTTTAAATAAATAATCAAAACAAATATTATTTTGGGACAACAATACAATACGATACAATGGGTAACAACCATCCAAACAAGTTGCAGGAGGTTTCGTTCTTTTAATATAATATAAACATAGATAGATATAGACAAATAGATAGATGGATATATAGATAGAAATACATTCATTGTAGAAAAAAATTCCAAAAAGTTGCAAAATTTCGCGGACAAAACATATTTTTGAAAAAAATAAATTTATGGACAAACCGGTCTTAAATTCACGGAAGCCCGGGGTTAT
>ML404513.1:0-109298 GCA_005239525.1 Nicotiana knightiana | reverse complement strand
GGGGTAATGCTGTTACACCCCATGTTTTTGTACATAAGAGTACGTCGTAAGTCAATTGATGTAAGCTCAGAAATGGAATCAATCTTTGAAAAGTTTACAAAGTTTGTTAATCAGGTTAATGTGGAGGTTATAAATATTTAAGATCAGAAATACCATGTACCAAGAGGGTTTGAAGGCTTAGAAGCTACACAAATTAAAGAAATTAAGTTTCGTCGAAAGTAGACAAGTTGGAATGTTATAACATGTACTTTTGGGGTGAGACTAAGGATCTTAACATTATAAAGAGATTATGCTATGAATTATTTTATTCGTATGATACTCGTGTGTTATTTTTTGAAGTCGAGCGAGTTGTGGAATAATAGTTGGAAAAGGTCATCATAAGTCCCATTCATAAATGTGTGGAAACTTAGGTCAAATGTAGCTGATATTTTCACCCAATATATAATTGGAATTAGGGGATTATCTACCTACTAAATTAAAGATCTATGAGTCTATTTTTTAAATCATTAAACAGTTTGTCAATACAATATTGGAGTAGAGAGATATATGTGTTTCCCTAAGACTGCGCAGACTGCCAGGTGACAAGTAGGTGTGTCACTGATAATAGGCTAGATTCACGTAGTTTAGCGTCTATTTATACTCCAACTTCATTACGCTACACTGTCTTAGGAATGTTAAATGATGTTAAAATGGATCTGATTGTGGATTTTATGTTTTGCAGGAGCAAAGTGTGCTTATGAGGACCTAGGATGGTGTTTGGAGCCAAATTGAAGGAGAAATTCCCCTTGGAGTTTCTAGCGTGTGAAAAGAAGGAAGAAAATCGCTAAGGCAGACTATTAGTCCACTAGTGCGGCCATAGTGCGTCCACTAGCGCGGCCGCGCTAGTCCCAAGTGTTTGAGGCAGAATGAAGGACCATTAGCATGGCCTTAGCACGCCCAATAGCGCATCCACGCTAACCCAGCGATCAGAGGCAGTGCACTTAGCCATTAGCGCGGCCAGTAGCGTGTTCACTAGCGCGGCCACGCTAGTCCAGTTCGCACACGTTATTTTCAGGGGTAAACTTGGAAGCTTGGGACAATTCCACTTAACCTATATAAGGTTCAACTCACCCAAAAGAGAGGATTATCAGGGTTTAAAGTCTTGTTCAAGAAAAGCAAAAGGCAAGAGGCAAGGAGGACAATTGGGCATCAAATCTCATCTTTCTTCCTTGTGTTTCTACTATTATTGTTTTTAGCATAATTATGAGTAGCTAACTTATTTAGTCTAAGGTTTTGGTGGAACCTGTTGAGGATGAATATCTTGTTATATTAATATAGTTTGCTTGGTTTTAATCTCTATTTGTTCAACTAAGTTCTTGTTGTAGTTGATTGAAGAGCCCTCAATTAGCTGTGCCTATTTAGTGTGTATCTACTCGGGAGAGAGTGCATATTTAGGTAGTTGTTGAACAACACCACTCCCAAAGTAGAGGGATCCATAACTGAGGGTTTAAAGGTTGGATTAGGGATAACGATACCTTGGGTGCAATCTACAGTGAGCTATACTAAAAGATAGCTAGCGTAACTCGAGAGAGTGCGTCTAGTAAATTGTCGTAATTACTCGGGAGAGATTTACGGTAACAAGAGTGCATGATTGATAGAGATAATTAGGCCAAACTATATGAAATATACAAGAAGGGATTCTATCAATATGGGAAATCATAACCTTAGATCTTTCTCGCATTTGTTTACAAACCAATAATATTTATATTCTAGTTTAATTAATTTTATTCAGTTTTAGTTAGTAGAAACACCAACAATTGATATTCATAAGCTTTGGGAAGTTGAGTACGAAGAATCGAGTGAGTCTAACAACTATAATTGATAGGTTAATTCCCTGTGGGATTCAACTCTGGGCGAAATACTCAAATTGCATTTGCAACGTCCGCTTAGTCCTTTTTATGAGGCATAGTTGGGCGCGATCAAATTTTGGCACCGTTGCCGGAGAATTAACGGTGTTATCAATTACATTTGGAAGAAATACAAAATTCTTAAGTATAGTCAATTTTCTTCAATTTTCATCTGTACATTGAAATTTTAACGTTTGCTAACTTGGTTGTACAGGTGCATGCCTAGAAACTCATCGAGAACCGGTGAAGTATTTGAAGCCTTATCAGACCTGAGAAATTTTTCAAGGCCTTGAATCGAGCCAACCGAAAAAGCAAACAACAACCATCAATTGAACAACTTGAACCCGACATGGCAGATCTAAACAACGGGAACAACAATGGGGACGACGTAGTAGACCCAGTTGCGCAGATAGTGGCACCTCTTGCGCCAGAGGCTCCTTTATATGACTGGGCACAACCCACAACAGAGAATTTAGCCACTGTGATAGTAGTCCCTCAGATACAGGCTGAGCCCTTTCAGATTACAAACAATATGATGCACCTGTTGGAGAACAAGGGATTATTTTAAGGGTCATACATTGAAGATCCCCAACAATATTTGAAGAATTTACTGTCGACTTGCAAAACTCAGAGGCAGCCAAACGTCACTCAGGAAGCAATAAAACTGTTGTTGTTTCCATTCTCAGTGACAGGAGCAGCCCATACTTGGCTAAACTCGCTCCCCATTTCCATTACCACAGGAGGAGTTAGTTAAGCAGTTCGTGAACAAATTCCATCCACCCAACAAGACAACTCAACAAATTGATGAAATCTTGAGCTTCATACAGAAGCCAACTGAAACATTACAGGAAACATGGGAACGATTTAAAGGAATGTTGGTTATCTGTCCGCACCATGGTATTCCAGAGCAGATGTTTGGTCAGCGTTTCTATATGGGTCTAGTGGATAATGTAAAGGAAAATGTAGATGCTTTAGCTGGTGGAGCATTCTTGAGCAAAACATGGAGAGAAAGCTAGATCCTGCTTGATAAAATGGCGCAGAATTCAGGGTGGATAAGCAGGAATGCACCCATTACTCCAGTAGTTCACTCAGTGCCCTTAGATCCATCCAACAATCTTGCTGAAAATATGGCCACCTTGATAACACAGATGAGCATACTAACTAAAAAGGTGGAGGAGTCAGGGCAAAAACAGCAGGTACATATTGTGGATACAACCAATGGGGGCTTATGCACATCTTGCATTAGTCAGCCACTTGGTAATTAGTGGAATGCTGAATGTGATCATCATCACTACCCTAAAAATATGAACTATGTGTCGAATTATGGGGGTCAGCGATAGGGTGGACATAATTGGGGACAACAAAATCAACCATACAGGCCAGTTCAGTAACAGCACAACAGTGGAAACATGGGATCCATGCAACCTCATGGTAATGTGGCGCGTTACTAAAGGCCAAAGGGGTACAATAATCAGAATCAAAATCAGCAACAGGCTTATCAACCCCCTCAACAACAACATGGTGGGAGATAGGAAGATGGGTTTTCCAGACTTGAAGCAATGATGCAGTAGGTTATTGGGTCAACTACAAAAATAAGTGAGAGAGTAGATGCACATGATTAAGCTATAAAAAATATTGAAGTTCAAATGGGCAAGATCTCGATGTCTTTGAATAATCGTACTCTTGTGACATTGCCTGCTGACACTCAGGTAAATCCTAAAGATCAGGGTCCAAAGCAGCTGATGGTGGTGAGTCTATGAAATGGCAGGGACTTAGACTTGGAGCAGGAAAGAGCTCGAGAAAGCAGACAGGAGACACTTGTACCACTACCCATTGAACTTGATGATTTAACAAAACTGACTAGGTGACAGTGCAGCCTACCCAGGAAGAACCCAGCACGCAAGTTGAGGCTGAGAAAGAAGATGAGACAGCCCAAGAACCGGTGATAGAGGTAGTGTTTGACAAAGAAAAATCCCAAATCATTGGGAAGAAGAGACCTCCAGCACCATTCCCACAGAGGCTGGCCAAGTACCAGAAAGATGCAGTATAAAAAATTCTTGTATATGTTGAAACAAATACAGGTAGATATTCCTTTGATTGATGCTCTGAAGGAGATGCCTAGTTATACCAAAATGATGAAGGACTTGATGTCACAAAAATTTTACTTCCAACACTTGGCCACAGTGACCCTTACTCAAACCTGCAGTGTCGTTGTGACCCGACCAATTACGGAAAAGCTGTCTGACCCGGGAGTTTCACCATTCCCTGCACCATTGGTAACTTTGCCTTTGCCAAGGCACTTTGTGATTTAAGGGCCAGAATTAATCTTATGCCCCTGGCCATCTACAAGAGGTTGGGGATTGGTAGAGCTAGACCGACCTTTATGTTGTTGCAGCTAGCAGACAGGACGGTAAAGAGACCGTCAGGCATTCTTGATGACGTATTGGTGTAGGTAGGGAAGTTTTTTTTCCCTACAGATTTTGTGATACTGGACTGCAGAGTGGATGAGGATATTCCCATAATTTTGGGAAGGCCATTCTTGGACACAGGGCGAGCCCTCATCGATTGTGAAACTAGGGAGCTCACGATGAGATTGAAAAATGAGGAAATCACATTCAATGTGCATAAATCCATGAGGTGACCAAGTGAATTTGCCATTTGTTCTCTTATTGATGCTGTGAATGTGATACTGGAGGAAGATGATGAGTCCTTGACTATTGAGGACCTCCTTGCTGCATGTTTAATGAATTTAGATGTGGAAAATGGGGAGGAATTGGCAGAAAGGGTGTTGGCTCTTGAGGGCAAAGGCGTGTGGCCGAGGTCACTGGAATTAAATCCCCTACACATAGAAAAGAGAGAGACTCCGCCAGCCAAGCCGTTGATTGAAGAACCACCAAAGCTGGAATTGAAGCCATTGCCAGACCAACTCAGGTACGCGTTTCTAGGACCCAACTCTACTTTACCTGTTATTATCTCATCCAGTTTGTTAGATGTGCAGGCAAAACAGCTCTTACAGGTACTCACTAAGTGTAAGACTGCCATTAGGTGGACCATGGCAGACATAAAGGGGATCATCCCGACATACTGTATGCATAAAATCCTGCTGGAAGAGGGGCACAAACCTTCCAGGGAACACCAAAGGCGGCTGAACCCAAACATGAAGGAAGTGGTAAAGAAGGAAATTATAAAGTGGTTGGATGCAGGAATCATTTTCCCCATCTCTGACAGCAACTGCGTTAGCCTGGTGCAATGTGTTCCTAAGAAGGGTGGCATGACAGTGGTAAAAAATGACAACAATGAGCTGATATCTACAAGAACCGTCATGGGCTGGAGAATTTGTATGGACTACAGAAAGTTGAAGCTAGCCACCCGGAAAGATCACTTCCCACTTCCCTTTATCGATCAGATGCTTGACAGACTGGCAGGGAGGTCTTATTTTTATTTTCTAGATGGGTACTCGGGGTACAACCAAATTTCCATTGCCCCGGAAGACAGAGAAAAGACCTCATTCACGTCCCTACGAGATTTTTGCCTTCAGAAGGATTCCCTTTGGCTTATGCAATGCACCTACCACATTTCAAAGGTGAATGATGGCCATATTCACTGACATGGTCGAGGATATAATGGAGGTGTTCATGGATTATTTCTCAATGGTAGGAAATTCATTCGATGAGTGCCTAGCAAATCTGACCTGAGTGTTGAAGCTATGTATTTAGACGAACCTTGTGCTTAATTGGGAGAAGTCCCATTTCATGGTACAAGAGGGGATATTCTTGGGGCACTTGGTGTCAAGCAAAGAAATTGAGGTGGATCGTGCTAAATTTGATGTTATAGCAAAGATCCCACCTCCCATATTGGCTAAAGCAATAAGGAGCTTCCTTGGGCATGCCGGGTTTTATCGGCGTTTCATCAGAGACTTCTCCAAAATCGCCAACCCCCTGTGTAAGTTTCTCGAAAAAGATAACCTTTTGTGTTTTCTAATGATTGCAGGGTAGCTTTTGAGGAGTTGAAAAAGAGGTTAGTCACGACACCAATCATTGTTGCCCCCAACTGGGAGCAACCATGCGAGCTCATGTATGATGCCAGTGACTACGCAGTAGGAGCAGTGTTGGGACAGTGGAAGGAAAAGACAACAAACCCAATTTACTACGCGAGTAGGACATTGGGTGGAGCTCAGCTGAACTACACTGTGATCGAAAAAGAGATGCTGGCAGTGGTTTTTACTTTCGATAAGTTCAAATCATACCTGATCAAATCTAAGGTGATTGTTTACACTAACCATGCTGCCCTCAGGTATTTGATTGAGAAGAAGGAATCCAAGCCGCGCTTGATTCTTTAGGTGCTGCTACTGCAAGAATTCGATCTAGAGATCTGTGACCGTAAGGGCACGGAGAATCAAGTCGTGAATCATCTGTCACGACTTGAAGGAGCTAAAAATGCAGTGGAAGCAGAGGATATTCTGGAAACCTTTCCAGATGAGCAAGTACTCGCCACAAGCATAGAGGAAGTGCCATGGTATGAAGATATTGAAAACTACCTGGCAAGTGGTATAGATCCCTATGAACTCTCACCTGCTCAAAAGAAAAAGTTTTATTGTGACTGCCGCAATTATTATTGGGATGAACCTTACCTGTTTAGAATTTGTATTGACAATATGATCCGGAGGTGCGTCCCCGAGATAGATCAATTTTATGTTTTGCAGGCATGTCATGCATCAGCGTATGTAGGGCAGTTTGGAGGAGTTAGAACAACGGCTAAAGTTCTAGAGGCCGGATTCTACTGGCCAACTGTGTTCAAGGATGCACACCAATGGGTGAAGGGCTGTGACGAATGTCAAAAGACGGGGAACATATCCCGTCATCATGAGATGCCCATGAACCCGATTCAAGAGGTTGAGGTGTTTAATGTATGGGGGATTGACTTCATGGGTCCCTTTTTCAGCTCCTATGGCAATAAGTAATACTTGTTGCTGTAGACTATGTGTCCAAATGGGTGGAAGCTGCAACACTCCCCACCAATGATGCACGAGTGGTGGTGGGATTCTTGAAGAAGAATATATTCACACGCTTTGGAACCCCAAGGGCCATTATCAGTGACGGAGGCACCCATTTCTGCAATCGTGCCTTCGAGAAGCTGTTAGCAAAGTACGATGTGCGCCACAAGGCGGAAACCCCATATCACCCTCAGACAAGTGGACAGGTTGAGGTGTCAAATCGAGAAATAAAGAGTGTGCTGACGAAAACTATAAACATCACAAGAACTGATTGGGTGAAAAAGCTGGATGACACACTCTGGGCCTACAGAACTGCATTCAAAACGCCAATTGGTATGTCACCGTACAAGTTGGTGTTCGGGAAGTCCTGTCACCTGCCGGTTGAACTGGAATATCGAGCTTGGTGGGAACTGAAACAGTTAAATATGGACCTTGATGCTGCAGGCACAAGTCGAGTCACCGAACTACATGGGCTAGATGAATTCAGGTATCTTTCCTTTGAAAGCATGAGGCTGTACAAGGAAAGAATGAAGAGGTTACACTACAAGAACATTGTGGATCGAAACATCAAACCCGGAGATATGGTGTTGCTTTATAACTCAAGATTGAGACTGTTTACGGGTAAATTCAATTCCCGATGGTCTGGACCATTTCGTGTGGCCGAAGTATTTCCCTCAGGTGCTGTAGATATTGGTTATGAAAAAGATTCCCACACCTTCAGAGTTAATGGGCATAGATTGAAACCGTATGTGGGTATGGACAAGAACAAGGAAGTGTCTGTGATGCATCTCACTGAACCTAAGAGGTCGAGCGAGCCTTAAATGCGCTCATTCTGCGTCGTGCCGCGATGTTAAATCAAGCGCTTCATGGGAGGCAATCCATTGATTTGTTGTAATTGTCGTTCCACGACATTAACTAAGGCGCTGGTTGGGAGGCAACC
The DNA here is from genome assembly GCA_005239525.1 of Nicotiana knightiana. Lineage (NCBI taxonomy): Eukaryota > Viridiplantae > Streptophyta > Magnoliopsida > Solanales > Solanaceae > Nicotiana > Nicotiana knightiana. The sequence goes on along the minus strand of ML404513.1, from coordinate 101,479 downwards.
CAATGTGTAATGTTTATAGTGTAAGGGATGAGTAATTGAATTGTTGTAAGTACTAACATATGCAGGTGTGCGCGGGTGAGGTAAGACTCAAGCCACTCCAAGGAAAAAGTCAGAAAAAAATCAAAGTATTTTGAGGCCTGGGGTAGCGCGACCGCGCTAATGGTCGCGCTAATGGCCCACTTTTTTGTCTCATATCGACGCCACTAGTGCGGCGTGCTAGTGACCGCACTAGTGGCTGCACATATAGCCATATGTTCTGTCTCCACTAGCACGGTCGCGCTATGGGCGCGCTACTGACCGCGCTAGTCCCGTCGCGCACCAGGTAAGTTTTTTTTTTGTTTCTTTTAGTTTATTGACCTTTACCTTTTCTAATTACCCAACCCTAACCCACCTCTCCCACATCCACTTCTCCAAAAACCCTTCTTCTTCTTTTCTCTTCTTCTTCCAAGAATACTCTCCCCACCCACACCCAAGTACTCACACGCCCCAAGTCTCTTGCTCACTCCAACCATAACCCAATCCTCCACTTCTCACTCCTTTAACACACGGGTATGTGTTTTCTTTACTAATGTTTTCTATTTTTGTAGTCTTTTTCCATTGTTGAAAGTAGTAGTTTTTCTTCTTGTTTAGTATAAGTAATTGGTAGTGTATGTGTAGTACTTGTGGGTGATGGTATTTGGGGGTGTTGTATGCCTTGATTTAGTTGGGTGAAGTTTGGGACATTATGGTGGTGATTGGACTTTCAACTTGATTAATTGGGGATTCCGGTGAATACTGCCCACCAAGTGTTTGTATAAATGCCCCACTGAAGGGAAATTATTATGACCAATTGTAAGGTGAAGTCTGAGTAACCATAGTTGGGTCACCTCGTGGTGCTGCACTAATAATGTCATTATTGTAGGTACAATGGCACCCTCTCGGAAGCGTCAAGCCACCAGATCGTCTTTCGTCAGAGAAGCAAGTTCTTCCTCGGGCAGACGAGCAAGAGGAGCACCTGACGCTAGGCCTTTCAATAGCAACAAATTTGTATCAGCTAAGGCCCGGGACAGATTTGCGGCGAAGGATTCAAAGGAGTCCATATTGAACGTGGCATAGACACGGACTCACTCCGGCATTACTGCCAAAGGATGTATAATGAGTTGATGCAGAGGAGATTAGATGTGTTCTTTGAGGAGCCCGATGAGGCTAATGCAATGATAGTGAGGGAGTTTTATGCAAACCACCCGGAGCATAAGAATCATGTGGTAACAGTGAGGAAGAAGTAGGTAAACGCCTCTGTGGACGCCATTCGGACATTTTACTGGCTGCCAGGCCCCGTGGATACGTACGAGGACAGCTATGAGGCAAATGGCTAGCGCTATACTCAGTGGGAAACGTTCCTCCTAACCATTTATGCCCCGAGCGCAGATATAAAGTGGTACAAGTACGAGCAGAAGTTTGACTCTTCAGCCCTTACCTTTGAAGCAAAATGTTGGCTCCACCTGATCAACAACCGCTTACTCCCATCCCACAACACCTCGGAGGTGAAAATTCCTCGTGGGTGTTTGATTTGGTGCTTCATTACGGGCCGTGATTTTGACGTGGACAAGCTCACGCATAAGGAGATGTTCGTCTGCAGTAAAGTTCAGAGGTATGGCTTCTTTTTCCCATCTCTTGTCACTCGATTGTGCCTTGCAGCTGGGGTACCAGGAAATTTGGCGGTGGATGGCAAAGTGCCAACGGCGTACGCCTTCAGAGTTGACATGGTTACTATTGGAAAGAAAGCGATGGCAGTTGATGATGACGAGGTGGAGAATGATTCTGATGAGGAGGATGAGCAAGAAGATGAGGAGGAGGTGCATCCCACTCAGCAGCAGGCTGCCGAGGCTGCAGGCCCGTCTAGGGCCAGTCAGGGACAGAGAATGGACCACCTGGAACAGGACATGGCTGGGATGCGCACCTCGGTCGTCGAACTGGATACACGGGTTGATGCAGTGGGTGCCTAACAGAGGAAATCTGAAAAGAAGATTATGCGCTGGCTGCGTGCCGTAGGTCGTGCATGTCACCTTTTGACCACGGTTCTTTTCCAAGGGTTTTTCTTGAACCGGATGTAGTTAGTTTTTTTTATTATTTTGTTGTTTTAGTTGTTAGGTGTTTTTGGGCGATGAGCTGAAACATGAAAAACATCCCTTAGTGTTGTTACACCCGAACACCAAAGATCCTAGAATGTGACGCTTATGCTCAGTTGTTGATTCGTGTGGAGTGCCTTAAATTTGTATATTGTAACTAACTTGAAAACTCGTTGAGAGTGTCTTGATAAACCAATCTAGAGTGAGTCATGTGCCATATGTGTGTAAGGTGTATTGCATTGTATTCTATGCTCCACAATTGATGCCTAGAACTTGCCCTGTGTGTTTGCAAAGCAAAATAGTAGCTTCGTTCAGTTTTAGAAGTGATTTAGGCATTTCTTTGTTAGGCCAGATATAAAGTAAACCCACCTGATTGTAATCTATCATAGTTAACGCCTTTGAACTTATAGGCCTATTTCTTTGGAAACCACATTACAAACCTTACCCAATTGTTTGAATGGCCATCTGTTTGAACCCTTTACCTCTCATGAGCACTTGAATTGTTAGAGAACATGTAAAAGTCAAAGTGTGGGGTGGTGGTTTGGTTTTTGAGTGGAATCAAAGAAATAGAAATAAAGGTGCAAAGTTTTGAAATAAAAAAAGAGAGAGAAAAGGACAATGAATAAATGCATTCCTTGATAAGTGGTGAAGTGATATAATTGCACCTAAGAAAATTTGGAGGTAATATAAAGAAAAGTGTGGTGGAATGTCTGGCCTGGCATAAATATGGTCTGAAAGAGAAAGTAATTGTGTTAAAGGTGCTTAGGGAGGTTAGTCACTATATCTAAATATATTGTACCCGTCCCTTAGCCTACATTACAACCAAATGAAGGCCTAATTGATCTTAGACTGAATGGGCTCGATTAATAGAGTATTACACTACGGGGAAGCCTATGGTGCAACTTTGTGGCATATGAATGTTCTTTCCGAGAGTGAGTGAAATCTTTCTCTTTGAGTTCCTACTTGTTCTTAATATCATTCTTGTGGAACTACTCTCGTGTGTGAGGTAAGGGCACTTGATTCATGACGGAGAGGTAAGTCTTGACCTCTGTATAGAGTAAATTGAGAAAGTATGAACATTGCACGGCACGTGAGAGTCGAATCTTGAGGCTTAGATGTTACATTGCAAGGTATAACTCTTGTAATATGTTCGTGGTGTGACACGTTAGGGAAATGCTTAGTGAAAGGACCTTTATAGAGTAGGGTGGATTAATCGAGGACTAGCAATGATTTAAGTGTGGGTGTGGATAATAGGCTAGATTCACGTAGTTTAGCGTCTATTTATACTCCAACTTCATTACGCTTCAATGTCTTAGGAATGATAAATGATGTTAAAATGGCTCTAATTGTGGATTTTATGTTTCGCAGGAGTAAAGTGTGCTTATGAGGACCTAGGATGGTGTTTGGAGCCAAATTGAAGGAGAAAGGCCCCTTGGAGTTTCTAGCGTGTGAAAAGAAGGAAGAAAATCGCTAAGGCAGGCTATTAGTCCACTAGCGCGGCCATAACGCGTCCACTAGCGTGACCACGCTAGTCCCAGGTGTTTGAGGCAGAATGAAGGCCCATTAGCGCGGCCTTAGCGCATCCAGTAGCATGACCGCGCTAGCTCAACGATCAGAGGCAGTACACTTAGCCATTAGCGTGGCCAGTAGCGCGTTCACTAGCGCCCGCGCTAGTCCATTTCACACACGTTATTTTTCAGGGGTAAACTTGGAAGCTTGGGACAATTCCACTTAACCTATATAAGGTTCAACTCGCCCAAAAGAGAAGATTATCAGGGTTTAAAGTCTTGTTGGAGAAAAGCAAAAGGCAAGAGGCAAGGAGGACAATTGGGCATCAAATCTCACCTTTCTTCCTTGGGTTTCCACTATTATTGATGAATTTTTCTATTGTTGTTTTTAGTATAATTATGAGTAGCTAAATTATTTAGTCTAAGGTTTTGGTAGAACCTGTTGAGGATGAATATCTTGTTATATTAATATAGTTTGCTTGGTTTTAATCTCTATTTGTTCAACTAAGTTCTTGTTGTAGTTGATTGAAGGGCCCTCAATTAGATGTGCCTATTTAGTCTGTATCTACTGGGCAGATAGTGAATATTTAGGTAGTTGTTGAACAACACCACTCCCATAGTATGGAGGGATCCATAATCGAGGGTTTAAAGGTTGGATTAGGGATAATGATACCTTGGGTGCAATCTAAAGTGAGCTATACTAAAATATAGCAAGCGTAACTCGGGAGAGTGCGTCTAGTAAATTGTCGTAATTACTCGGGAGAGATTTATTGTAACAAGAGTGCTGATGATTGATAGAGATAATTAGGTGATGTTTAGCTTAAAGTGTATATATTTCTATGTATATCGCCTCATATTTTGCTTTTGTTTCGTGAGTTTTAGATGTTAAATGTGATGATTTATATTAATTTGAAATGTTATTATGTGTAGGAATGATTCGGGATCAATGGAGGGTGAAACGCGCAAAATTAGAGCCAAAACGGAAGAAACTGGGAAAAATGCGAAATTCGGTGCCACAGGTAGGGCTTGGCTCCACCTGTGGCGCTGGAGGCAGAATACTTTTTCCAAGCAGTTCCCTGGTGGGTGCCCAACTCTACCCAGGGCGCCGATGACAGGAATTTCTCCTATTTCGGCCGAGACTCGGTTAATTCGACCCTAGACCTACCCAACACGTATAAAAGCAAGTCTAAACTCAATTTTGAGAGGGAGACGTGATTTTGAGAGGAAAACACAAGAAAAGAGCCGCCGTGGAGGCCGGGTTTCATCTTTTCTTCCACCAAACATAGTAATTTTTATGTTTCTTTGTATGATTTGTTGTTTGGATACCATGTCTATGTGGAGCTAAACTTCACGTTCTAGGGTTGTGGTTCTTTCATGAATATTGTTATTTGAATATTGATTTTGATTTTCGTAGTTTATGGCACTAGTTTATTTATTCAATCTTGCGCTTAATTATTTGATTTCTTGATCACCAATTGAATACTATCTACGAATCTAGAGTTGAACTCGAAAGTGGGAATTCTAGATTGCATATAGGATTGAGTAGAGCAAGTTCTTGAACCTGGGCATCGGGGAACAGATTTGCGGTTAGGATAGACATATACCTAATTTCCTTGCTTGATTAATTTACAAGAATTATAAATGCGTTCATGTTGATTCTAACTCCATAGACATTTAGGCATTAGGTTAGCTTGAATAGGCAAGTAAGAACTCGACAGATTCTTATAAGCAATATTAACCCTGTTAACCAATAAACCAAATAAATTAATTAGTTAATTCAATTGAAGAATACAATACGATTGTTAGATAGCCTATAACCCTAGATCGTTTTCATTACATTGATATCATAAAAATCTATTTTTCCCTTGTTCATAGTTCACTATTTGTTTTCTTTATTTTAATTAGTTTAGAATCGAATATTATTAGGTTTAATTCTTGTTTAGATAATGATAGTCTAAATTTAGTTAATAATTAATCACAAGTCCTCGTGGGTTCGACATCCGACTTTTAATCACTTTATTACTTGATGACCGCGTATACTTGCGTGTGTGTTTGGTACCAACAAGTTTTTGGCGTCGTTGCCGGGGACTTAGAAATTAACTATTTTTTTTTTGTATATTAGACTTTTACTTTTATCTTTACAAGTTTTGATTTTTTTTCCCTTCTCTTTTTGTAAATTTTTTTATTTTTATAACAAGTTTGATCTTTCTCTTAGTGTGTTTTTAGTTCTCTCAACAAGACATCTGGGGATGAAATATCCGAAGGTAAGGTTATTGATGAAGAAGCTTGGTTGACGGAAGACTTTTATGGCCTGTCTTTTTGGGCTTGTCATAACCTGAACTCTGAGAGGTCTGAATCTGAATATGGGAGTAAGGATTGGTATTAAGAAGAATATTCACGATTAAGGGAATACGAGGAACGGCGTTAACTTCTAACAAAATTGGTGAATGACTGGTCTAAGGAGAGAGTTGAACTTGCACAAGAAATTGATAGGTTTGGCTTGACTGTGCGTAACTTAGATGAAGATTTGAGTGCAAAGGTTGATGCGTGTTACGTCCAACAATTTAATGATGAGTTGTGTGAAGTTGAAAAAAATCTTCTAGACCAAATTGAGGAGCTAAAACGAGAATACCAATCATTAGACCATATTATTCTTGAGGATGCAATGTTGGGAAAAGAGTACCAAAGTCATATGAGGGAGTAGATAATGTTATATTTGAAGACTCTAGTGCATGTACATATGAGGATATAAATAGTAATACAATTCTAAAGTCGGGGCGTGTTGGTCCTCATTCTAAACATTTCTCGACATTATATTTGGATGATGACATGGAAATCGAGTCATCTGAGCCTTTGAAGGAGCCAATGGAAGAGGAACATGCTGCTTACATTCTTGGATTTGTCGTGCTAGAGAGAAAATATTACATTCCTCATATAAAGGCCGAGAAGTATAGAGTGAAAAATTTATTACTTGGCCTATTTATTTTTGTATCCCCACCAAAGGAGCATAGCCACAGACTTGATGTCATGTTAGGGGTACAATTCATAAGTTCGAAGAGGAGGCAGAAAATGGTTCACGTCGTGCCGCGACATTTTAGGCGCTTGTTGGGAGGCAACCCAGCTTTACTGCTTTCTTTTAATTTTGTTTATTATATTATTTTTATTATTTTTATTATTTTTAGTGTTGTTTTGTTTTGTAGGATTATGAGCATAGGAAACAAAGCCAATGGAAGAGTGCAAAAGCGAGCTAGATGGTTGGAAATAAGTGTGGCGTGCCCGCACAAAGGACCATCCTTGGGAGAAGTCTGAGTATCTCGTGAGCTGTTGATGCTTCGGCCTTTGACCTTTCAGGGAGTTTCTTGTCCAACCTCGTTCTTTTTTGCTTTATTTGTGCATTGGGGACACTGCACTCTTTTAAGTGTGGGGTGGGAGAAATTCCTTTAGATCATTAATAGTATTACATTAGTATGTTAATTTCTTAGTTTTTTTTTTCAGTTTCGTATTTTTTTTATATAATAGTGTAGTATTTTAGGTGATTAATTTTATAAATAAAAAAATAGAAAAAATGAAATTTTGTTTTTGGAATTTTTCCGGCGATGGATCTGTTGGACAATTTTCTTGAGGGATGAAGTCCGATTTAAAAATACAAAAAGATTTTTTTATTTTGTAGGATAGTTAGGTAGTATCCCTTGGTTTTTCTTTGGGCACTAGTTCTTTTCCAAGGGTGTAGCTCGAACCGGGCACTTTAAACTTTAACTTTTTTTAGGAGTAGTTAGGGAGAAACTGAGTAACTTGGAAATACCCACTGACATGTTTGGTGCCGGCATATTAGGTATGACAAACATTCTGCTTTCCCTTGTATTGGGTTTGACATGTGATGCCTAAGAAAAATTAAATAGCCAATTTTGCGACGTCTTAGCTCATTTTCTTGACTTGTAAGCCACATAGTGCAATATTGCTTAATTTTCTCAATTATGTATGCTTGCTTGACTTGAGAATTGAACAAAACCGTTGTGATTGGGTCATGTGCAATGTGTGTGTGAAGTTTAGTTATCTTCTATGCTATCCGGTCTAGTCTAGAACTTGCCCCGTGAATTAATTGAAGCGAAATTGTAAGTTATGCTAATCTAGGAGATGACATAGGCATTTTCTTGCTTGTTCATGGATGTACTTGTCCACAAAAATAAAAATTTTCCATTGCTAGCCTCTTTTAGCCTTTTGACCTTTTCTTTGGTACCCACATTACAAGTCGTACCCCTATTTTGTTCTTAAATTGAGATTTTTGCACCTTTACCTCCTAAGGCACTTCATCGCTAAAAGAAGTAGGGTGAGATATTGGGGATTAGTTTTGGTGGAGCCATGGAAGGGCCCTTTGGTGCATTAAAATTGAATTCAAAAGCCACTAGCCAATGAACTTTCATGTATGGAGTGTGTGGAGAAAGAAAAAAAAATATTGTTGTAAAAGAAAGAAGAAAAAATGATAAAAGAAGTATGTAGAAAAAGATACACACCTCCAAATTTTATTAATATGTGCTAGTGGGAGTATAGAATTACTTAATTGAAAAAGGGCTATTTTGAATACGGGTTGTGGCAAGTGAATTGGTTGAGGAAAATATGTGTTGAATTGTGAATGTAGTGTATTAAAGTGCTTAGGAGGGTAGCCACTATTCCTAAACATATCCTACCCGTCCCTTAGCCTACATTACAACCTTAAAAGTCCTAATTGACCCTAGATTTGGCTAACTTAAATTAGTGGAGATCTACACTAAGGGCAAGCTTATGGTACGACCACATGATGCATATGAATTCCTTGTGAGAGTGAGTGAAAATTTTTCAATTGTGTGATGTCCTTAAATTATGTTCAAAAGCATATTTGAATGTGTGGACTAGTCTATATACACTCTTTTGTTATTGGTGAGGGCACATGATCTTATGAGCAATTGGTTATGTTGTAAACTTTCTTGTGGGGTAAGTGCGTGAATTGAGAGGGCTTAGTGGTTACAAGTTGACTTTTGAGGTTTGGTGACTGCAAATAGGTTGTTGGTATGATTGATTAAATTGTTATACTTGGGCATGTTTAAAAAAGGGGAAGAACGTGAATTTTTGTATGTGCTTGATTACCGGTATCGATCATAGTCAAGGGGTAAGGTGTGTGATTGAAAAGTTAAATACTCCTTCATAATGAACTTTGTACATGTTGAAGGGTAGTAGATTGTCCCATTGCTCGAGGACGAGCAAGAGTCTAAGTGTGGGGTGTTGATGTTTAGCTTAAAGTGTATATATTTCTATGTATATCGCCTCATATTTTACTTTTGTTTTGTGAGTTTTAGATGTTAAATGTGATGATTTATATTAATTTGAAGTGTTATTATGTGTAGGAATGATTCGGGATCAATTAGGGGCGAAACGCGCAAAATTAGAGCCAAATCGGACGAAACCAGGAAAATTGCGAAATTCGGTGCCACAGGTAGGGCTTGGCTCCACCTATGGCGCTGGAGGCAGTATACTTTTTCCAAGCAGCACTCTGGTGGGCGCCCGGCTCTACCCAGGGCGTCGATGACGGGAATTTATCCTATTTCGACAGAGACTTGGTTAATTCGACCCTAGACCTACCCAACACGTATAAAAGCAAGTCTAAACTCAATTTTGAGAGGGAGGACGTGATTTTGGAAGGAAAACACAAGCAAAGAGCCGCCTTGGAGGCCGGGTTTCATCTTTTCATTCACCAAACTTAGTAATTTTTATGTTTCTTTGTATGATTTGTTGTTTGGCTACCATGTCTATGTGGAGCTAAACTTCATGTTCTAGGGTCGTGGTTCTTTCATGAATATTGTTATTCGAATATTGATTTTGATTTTCGTAGTTTATGGCACTGGTTTATTTATTCAATCTTGCGCTTAATTATTTGATTGCTTGATCACCAGTTGAATACTATCTACGAATCTAGAGTTGTTCTCTAAAGTGGGAATTCTAGATTGCATATAGGATTGAGTAGAGCAAGTTCTTGAACCTGGGCATCGGGGAACGGATTTGCGGTTAGGATAGACATATACCTAATTTCCTTGCTTGGTTAATTTACAGGAATTATAAATGCGTTCTTGTTGATTCTAACTCCATAGACATATAGGCGTTAGGTTAGCTTGAATAGGCAAGTAAGAACTCGACAGATTCTTATGAGAAATATTAACCATGTTAACCAATAAACTAGATAAATTAATTAGTTTATTCAATTGAAGAATACAATGCGATTGTTAGATAGCCCATAACCCTAGATCGTTTTCATTACATTGATATCATAAAAATCTGCTTTTCCCTTGTTCAGAGTTCACTATTTGTTTTATTTATTTTAATTAGTTTAGAATCAAATATTATTAGGTTTAATTCTTGTTTAGATAATGATAGTTTTATCTAATAGTTAATCACAAGTCCTCGTGGGTTCGACATCCGACTTTTAGTCACTTTATTACTTGACGACCGCGTATACTTGCGTGTGTGTTTGGTCGCAACATTAGGCCAAACTATATGGAATATACAAGAAGAGATTCTATCAATAGTGGAAATCATAACCTTAGATCTTTCTCGCATTTGTTTACAACCAAGCAATAGTTATATTCTAGTTTAATTAATTTCATTCAGTTATATTCTAGTTTAATTAATTTCATTCAGTTTTAGTTAGTAGAAATACCAAAAATTGATATTCATAATCTTTGGGAAGTTGAGTACGAAGAATCGAGTGAGTATAACAACTATAATTGATAGGTTAATTCCCTGTGGGATTCGACTCTAGGTGAAATACTCAGATTATATTTGCAACGTCCGCTTAGTCCTTTTTATAAGGCATAGTTGGGTGTGATCAGACTACCTACTTGCTTAAATGAGAGTCCAAATAGGGGCTATTTCGGACGGCCAAAGAGCCCATTTAAGAGATTATCTCCTGAAATATAACACTCAGTTATATAACACAATAACTAGACCTAAACCCCTGCAAACATCCTCCCAAAAATTGCCGACAAGCCCTAATTGAATTTCTCTCCTTTTCAAGTTCTAGATGGAGGAAAAACCTTGAGTTTGAAGAACCAAGACAGGAGCTTAGTTATTCAACAAATAAGGTAATATTACTTATCTCTTTCATCCATTTTTTCTTCTGGAGATGTATGGAAAGTCGTTCTATAATTGTAAGAACTCACGGGACGGTGATCAGAAGCTGTGAGTTCGAGTTATTCACTTGTAGCGGACTGTTTTGTGAACTGTTTTGTGTTGCTGTTGGATTGCGTGTTTTACTACTTTTTTCTGGAGTTTAGGAGGATAAAGGGTGTGGAGAAACACCACATAAATTAAGGGTGGAGGTCTGGTCATTCATCGTAACATTTTCGGGTTGTTTGACACTACTATGGTGGTCGTTTTGTGTATGAAGAGATTGTGGTGTGTTGGGCTATTTTGTAGTATTTTGTTGTGTATATAAGGTTAGAAACAATATATATATATATATATATATATATATATTGATATTGTTGTGTTCTTGTGTTGTTGGTGTTATCTTAAATTTGGAGGAAGTATGTATTATAGGGGAGATGCTGCTCGTTTTTATACAAAATAAGCTTGTCATCTGTTGTGTGGTAGTTGTACCTTTCGTAACTTAATGATAGTATTATTACCGGTGTTGTAGATTCAGGTGAGAAGATGTGAGTTCAACTTGGTGATTGGAAAGATTATGATAAGGTATGTTAAGGCTAAACCTTTCCTTCATTTTGGAGTGATCCCATAACTACATGTGTTTGATAAGGTATGTACGATTCGTGTTTTTGATGTTTTTTTGTGTGATTTGAGGGTTCGACTAAGTTTGTATCTGTTTCTAGGATATTGGTATGTTTGGGTTGAGGTTCCGGGGACCTCAATGAGTTTTGGATTTAAAATTTGACTTAGGAGGTTGCTGAAGTTTTCTGGTGTCTTTGACCTGGTTTCTTTATACGCGATCGCGTATGATGGTCCGCGATCGTGTAGGCTTAGCTGAGCAGTGGAGGAATTAATGTGTTCACAAGGAGGAGGCTGCGATCACGTAGTAGTGGGAGGTTGTGAATCGTGAACGCGTGGCCAGAGTCGCGTTCACGTAGTGTTTTGAGGCAGAAGTTGGGCCACGCATTTTGTTCATCACGAAGGCGTGGAGTCATTCGCATTCGTGTAGTCTGAGGGCTAGTGCATCACGTTTGGGTGGAGGTTTCCGCATTTGCGTAAGGTTAATTTTTGGGGAAGCATAATTGTGCTTCGCGATCGCGAGGAATGTTCCGCGATCACGATGAAGGTTTAAGTGGGTAGATTATAAGTTTCAAAAAAGAGGGTTTTGAGTTCATAACATAAAGATGATTTGGGAGCTCAGCAGAAGGTGAATTTTGGAGAAATTTTCACATAGGTGTTTGGGATAAGTGATTCCCATCTACTTTTGGTTAATTTTCATTATTATGCCTTTGATTCCATCATTATATTTGTGATTTGGGGTAAAAAATTCAGAAAAACGAAGAAGAGTTCTTAGGCTAGATTATTGAGGTTTTGATTGGGATTTTGATACAAGATTTGAGTAATGTTGGTATGGGTAGACTCGTGGTCGAATGTGTATTCGGATTTTGTGACTTTTACCCGATTCCATGACGTGGTCACGGGGGACAACTTTTGAGTTGACTTTTTGACTTTTGACTTAAGCTTAGTATTTTATTATGGAATTGATTTCTTTAGTTCATGTTGATTGTAACGAATTCTTTGTGGCTAGATTCGAGGCATTCGGAGGCTGATTTGCGAGGTAAAGGTGTGTTAGAGTAGAGATTTGCTCGGATTCAGGTAAGTAACAGTTCTAAATCTTGTTCTGAGGGTATGAAACCCCGTATTATGTGCCTTGTGATTGGTTTGGAGGTGGTGCACATGCTAGGTAATGAGCGTGTGGGTGTGCGCCATAGAAATTGTGACTTGGTCCATTCCATGGAACCGTGAAGTTCAATAATTTGTTGTTAGCTATATGCTCTCTATGTGTTATAGAAATTTGACTGCAAATCATGTTAGAAATCATGTTTATGCTATGTATTGGTATTGTTGGGACCCACAGAGGCCGTGTTACATGTTGAATTGCCTGGTAATTATTGTTTGTACTCAGTCTCAGTTTTACTTTCATGTCATAACTCAGTCTCTACTATTTCTTGCTGATACATCATATCATTGTTGTTTGGGCTGATTTTCATGATTTCTGAGAGCTCGAGAGATTGGAGAGGTTGATAACTGAATGAGGTCGAGGGCCTGATTATGAGGATATTTATGGGATTGGGCTGCACACCGCAACATGTTCATTGATTATGCCATGATTGGTTTGATATAGAGCTTGGGCTGAAGGATCCCCTCCAGAGTATGTACACACCCCCCGTGAGCGTAGGTACCTACTGAGTGCGAGTGCCAAGTGCCGAACGACTGATAGGAATAAGTGACTGTGAGAAATGAGTGACTGTGAAGTTGGAGTGAATGGGAGGACTGAGTGACTGTTGCTCTGAGAGGATGCATTTGATTCCATTATTGTTGTACTTAGCCGTTGTATATCATTGTTTTGAAATTCCTGAGAGATATTACATCCTATTCTACTTGAAATTGACGTGTATAAACTGATTTGACTTAAATTGCCGGACATGAAAGCATGGCTATTTTCCTATGTTGAGACTACTATAATTGAACTATAACTGTGTAGCTCGTCACTATCTTCAGCTCTTTATTTAGTCTTGTTACTTACTGAGTTGGTTGTACTCACGCTACACCCTGCACTTCGTTTTCAGATCCAAGTGTTTCCAGACACGATGGTTGTTGATTTCTCCACACAGTTGATCTTCTGGGAGGTTCCAAGGTGGTTGGTCGGCGTTCGCAGCCCTTGTTTCTCCTTCCCTATCTTTCCTTTTATTGTATTTAGTTTCGGACTATCATAGATAGTGTATTCCATACTTGTGATATTTAGATGCCTATGTACTCTGTGACACCCTGATTTGGGAGTTTTTCCGCATTGTGTTTTAGACCCTTTTATCCTGTTTATGAGAAGTTTCTATTTAAACTGCTTTAAATCAATTTTGTTAAAGTGTTGGAGTTATTCGTAAATGTCGCCTTTCCTAGTACCACGATAGGTGCCATCACGATAGGTTAGGATTTGGGTCGTGACAAGTTGGTATCAGAGCCTAGGCTACATAGGTCTCACGATCCATGAGTAGGTTTAGTAGAGTCTTGCGGATCTGTATGGAGACGTATACTTATATTCGAGAGGCTGTCGAACCCTTAGGAAACTTCACATTATTGTATTCCTGTCGTGCGGATTGTTGATTCCGCTAACTAAACTTCTGTATTTTATTCTCTCATAAATGGTGAGGACACATGCTGCCAGGAAAGATGGACCTCCACCAGTACCACCAGCTAGGGCCACGAGAGGCCGAGGCTGCGATAGGGGCCGCTGTAGGGCAGAGGTGCAACTCGTACAGCAGTTAGGGCAGCACATGCAGATCTTCCAGTTGCCCCAGTTCAGGAGCAGGTTCCAATTGTGGATGGGTCAGTAGGGCCAGCTCAAGCACCAGTGATGCCCATTGTGATTCCAGGCCTTCCAGAGGCCTTGGCTCAAATTCTCGTGTACTAGCCTTGCTCAAACGGTCTCTATTCCGTAGGCAGCAACCACTTCTCATGATGGGGAGGTACTCAGACTCTCGCCGCCCGTACACAAGAGTAGGTGATTGAGGGACTTCAGACACCGGGGGAACTACCAGCCCAGTCGGTTGCAACTACTCAGGCCTGCGTGGTTCCTCTTATGACTGATGATGGGCAGAAGAGACTATAGAGGTTTGGGAGGCTCCGGCCTCCATATTTCAGTAGGGAAGAGTCAGAGATGCCTAGGGATTCTTGGACAGGTGTGAGCGAATTCTTCACACGATCGATATTCTGGAGACCAGTGGGGTCTCGTTCACTACTTTTCAGTTCCTGGGGGCTGCCTTCAGTTGGTGGGAGGTTTATGAGAGCCATAGGCCGGTCGGTGCAGTACCACTTACATGGAAGAAGTTCTCCGTTCTCTTCTTGGAGAAGTTCGTGCCGTAGTCTCCTAGAGAGGAGCTACGCAGATAGTTTGAGAAGTTACGTCAGATGGCATGTATGTGACACAGTACGATATGAGGTTTTATGAGTTAGCTCGTCATGAAGTTTGGTTGGTTCCTACTGATAGGGAGAGGATTAGGAGTTTCATTGATGGCCTCACATATCAGCTGCGGTTGCTTATGACTCGGGAGAGGGTATCTGGTGCTACTTTTGATGAGATAGTCGACATTGCTCGGCAGATAGAAATGGTCGGTAGTCAGGATCGGGGTGAGAGGGAGGCCAAGAGGCCTCGTGGATTAGGTGGTTTCAGCAGTGTTCCTTCTGGGGGTCAGCTCCCCCACGGTAGGGGTCGTTCTTATGGCATGCTCAGATGGCTCGTCCAGTTCACTGTGGTGCATCGACGACCATGTTTTATACAATTCTCATCAGGGTCAGTCATAACTCAGTGCCCTTCCAATTAGTGTTTGTCCCGTGCTCCATCGGTTCAAGGTTCATCTATGTCGGGTCCTTCTAGCAGTTATCCCGGTGCTCGGGGTTCTCTTCAGTCCCCACCACCAGCCCCAGGGAGTTGGTTCGAGTACGAGGAGTTCGGGCACTTGTGGAGGCATTTTCCTTGTCGTCTGGGAGTTCCAGTGTAGCAGAGGAGTCAGTCTATGACTGTCGCACCAGTTACTATACCACCCACTCAGCTCGCTCGGGGTGGGCCCAGTCAGCTACAGGTCGCCCTAGAGGGGGAGGCCAATCAGGTGGCAATCAGGCCCGATTCTATGTTATTCCTGCCAGACAAGATGTTGTTGCTTCAGATGCAGTGATCACAGGGTATTGTCTCAGTTTGACACATGGATGCCTCTATATTATTTTTCCCTTGTTCCACTTATTCGTATGTATCATCGTATTTTTCTCATTATCTGGATAAGCCCAGTAAGTCCCTAGTTTCATCTATTCATATATCTACGCTAGTGGAAGATACTATTGTTGTGGACCGTGTATATCGATCGAGTGTAGTGACTCTTAAGGGATTTGAGACTAGAGTTGATCTCTTGTTGCTTAGTATGGTTGATTTCGACGTGAACTTGGGTATGGATTTGTTTTAACCATGTCATGCTGCTTTGGATTGTCACGCTAAGACCGTGACGTTGGCGATGCCGGGATCACCAAGGATTGAGTGGAGTGGTTCTCTATAATATATTCCCAGCAAAGTGATTTCATACTTGAAGGCTCAGCGGATGGTTGGGAAGGGATGTTTATCTTATTTTTCCTTTGTGAGGGATGTTGGTGCTGATACCCCCACTATTGATTTCGTTCCGGTGGTGCGAGATTTCCCGAATGTGTTTTCTGCAGACTTGTCGGGCATGCCGCCCTGTAGGGATATTGACTATAGTTGACTTGGTGCCGGACACTCATCCCATTTCTATTCCCCCGTAGCGTATGGCACCGGTTTAGTTGAAGGAGTTGATAGAGCATCTTTAAGAACTTCTTGATAAGGGTTTTATTAGGCCTAGTGTGTCATCTTGGGGTGCACTGGTTCTGTTTGTGAAGAAGAAGGATGGTACTATGCGGATGCACATCGATTATAGGCAGTTGAACAAAGTCACAATCAAGAACAAGTATCCTTTACCACATATTGATGATCTATTTGGCCAGCTTCAGGGAGCGAGGGTGTTCTCCAAGATCGATTTGAGGTCTGGGTATCACCAGTTGAAGATTCGGGACTCGAATATTCTAAAGACAGCGTTCATGACCCGTTATGGTTAATATGAGTTCCTTGTGATGTCTTTTGGGGTGACCAACCCCCCAGTAGCATTCATGCATCTGATGAACAATAAATTTCAGCCTTATCTTGACTCATTTGTCATAGTGTTCATTGTTGATATCCTGGTGTACTCTCGTAGCCAGGAGGAGCATGACCAACACTTGAGGATTGTGTTGCAGCGGGTGAGGGAGGAGAAGCTTTATGCCAAGTTCTCCAAGTACAAGCTTTGGCTCAGTTCAGTGGCGTTCTTGGGGAACGTGGTGTCCAGTAAGGGGATCCAGGTGGATCTGAAGAAGATAGAGGCGGTTCAAATTTTGCTTAGACCGTGCTCAGCTATGGAGATTCGGAGCTTTCTCGGCTTGGCCGATTATCTTCACTTCGTGTAGGGTTTCTCGTCTATTGCATCATCTGATAATAGGCTAGATTCATGAAGTTTAGCGACTATTTATATCCAACTTTACTATGCTTCACTGTTCTAGGAAGGTTAAATGACGATAAAATGGCTCTAATTGTGAAGTTTACATTTTGTAGGAGCAAGTCGTCCTTATGAGGACATAAGACAGTGTTTGGAGCTAAATTAAATCAAGAAAATCCCTCGGAGTTGAGTACGTGTGAAAGATGGAAGAGAAAAAGAGAAATATAGCTGACCCGCTCTATCGTGGGCCAAGTGTGGCCTTAGCGCGGTCACGAGCGAGGCCGCGCTAGTCCGGAAGAAATGGGACAGTGTATATTGCGTTTAGCGCGGCCACTAGCGCGGTTCGAGCATGGCCGTGCTAGTCCGTCCAAGAACGCAGTAACTTCAGGGGTAAACTTGAAAGTTTAGGGGCAATTCCACTTAACCTATAAAAGGTCTAGCTCGCCCAAAAGAGAGGATATCAAGGTTTTTATAGTTTTGTTCCAGGCAAGAAGAGGCAAGAGGCAAGGAGGATAATTCGGCATCGAGTTCTACCTTTATTCCTTTTTTTATCATTGATGATGAATTTTGTTGTTGTTATTATGAAAACAATTATGAGTAGCTAATTATTTAGTCTAAGGTTTTGATGGATCCTGTTGAAGGATGAACTTCTTGTTGAGTTAATAGAGTTTGCCCAGTTTAATCTCTATTTGTTCAACTATGTTCTTGTTGTAGTTAATTGATAGGATCCTCAATTAGTTGTGCCTATTTAGTATGTATTACTCGGGAGAGAGTGCATATTTAGGTAATTGTTGAACAACACCAATCCCAAAGTATATGAGGAATCAATAACCGAGGGTTTAAGATGTGATTAGGGATAACGAAACCTTGGGTGCAATCTAAGTGAGCTGTAATAAAAGCCAGCTAGCGTAACTCGGGAGAGTGCATCTAGTAAATTATCGTAATTACTCGGGAGAGATTTACGGTAATAAGACTGCTCATGATCGGTAGAGACGATTAGGCAAATCTATATGACACATAACAGGAAGAGATTCCATCAATAGGGGAAAACACAACCTTAGATCCTTTTCTTATTTGTTTACAACTCAGTCATAGTTAACTCTTAGTTTAATTAATTTTATTCAGTTATACTAGAAATATCATCAATTGTTATTCAAAATATCTGGGAAGTTGATTACGGATAGTTTAGTGAGTCTGACAAAAGTAATTGATAGGTTAATTCCCTGTGGGATTCGACTCTAGGCTAAATACCTAGATTATATTTGCAACGACCGCTTTGTCCTTTTTATAAGGCATAGTTGGGCGTGATCAAATTTTGGCGTTGTTGCCGGGGAATTAACGGTGTTATCAATTATAGTTGGAAAAAATACAAAATTCTTATTGTAGTCAATTTTCTTCATTTTCAATCCATACATTGAAATTTTAACGTTTGTTAACTTGGTTGTACAGGTGCATGCCTAGAAACTCATCGAGAAATGGTGAAGTGTTTGAAGCATTATCAGATCCCGAGAAAGTTTTCAAGGCCTTGAATCGGGCCAACCGGAAAAACAAACAACAACAATCAACTAAACAACCTGAACCAGACATGGCAGAGATGGTAAACAACAGAAACAATAATGGGGATGACGTGGTAGACCCAGCTGCGCAGGTAGTGGCACCTCTTGTGCCAGAGGCTCCTCTATATGATGGGGCACAACCCACAACAGAGAATTTGGCCACATCAATAGTAGTCCCGCAGATACAGGCTGAATCTTTTCAGATCACAAACAATATGCTGCATTTGTTGCAGAACAAGGGACTATTTTCGGGGTCATACATTGAAGATCCCCAAAAACATTTGAAGAATTTCCTGTCAATCTGCAAAACTCAAAGGCAGACGAACGTGACTCAGGAAGAAATTAAGTTGTTGTTGTTTCCATTCTCAGTGACAGGAGCAACCCAGACTTGGCTAAATTCACTCCCTATCAATTCCATCACTACACGGGAGGAGTTAGTCAAGCAATTTGTGAACAAGTTTCATCCACCCAACAAGACTGTTCAGCAAATTGATGAAATTTTGAGCTTCAGACAGAAACCAACGCAAACATTGCAAGAAACATGGGAACGATTCAAAGGGATGTTGGTTATATGTCCACACCACGGTATTCCAGAGCAAATGTTGGGGCAGTGGTTTTACATGGGTCTAGCAGATAGCGTGAAGGCTAATGTTGATGCTTCAGCTAGTGGAGCATTCTTGAGAAAATCATGGAGAGAAAGACAGACCCTGCTTGACAAGATGGCACAAAATTCGGGGTGGACAACCAGGAATGCACCTATCACTCCAGTAGTTCACTCAGTGGCCTTAGATCCAACCAACACTCTTGCTGAAAATATGGCCACCTTAATGACGCAAATGAGCATACTCACCAAAAAGGTGGAAGAGTCAGGGCAGAAGCAGTAGGTGCACATTGTAGATACAACCAATGGAGGCTTATGCATATATTGCATTAGTCAGCCAATTGGTAGCCAGTGGAATGCTGAAAGTGATCATCATCACTACCCTGAGAACATGCATTATGTGTCTAATTATAGGGGCCAGAGACAGGGTGGTCAGAATTGGGCCCAGCAGAATCAGCCATATAGGCCAGTCCAGCCGCAGCACAACAACGGAAACATGTGAGACATACAACCTCAATAAAGACCCCTAAAATTTTAAGTCTAAAAATAATGCCCGAATGAGTCCCCATGTGGTTATAACTGTAGAAATTCTTAAAACGGACCCTTGTGAAGTAAAAATTACCCCGGGACTTAAACGATAAAAAAGTACCCGGGACTCCTAATTTCTAATGTTAAAACCCGACCCCCAGCTTTATAAAACACCCCTCCCCTTCATTTTTAAAGGCTATCTGATTAAAATAGAGAGAAGTGAAAGTGGGTTCTAGTGAGAGAAGTCCCCATCTTCCCCAAATTGGTCCTCCATCTCTACTCAGGCATGGAAGTAATCGAGTGGTCGTCATCTTCTTCACCATAAGAGGTAAGTCTTCACCCCATTTCCCCAAATTTTCAGGTTTTGGTTAAAAATGGAACACACATGAATTGGTTCTTGAAGATAAGATCTAAGACTTTGTATGCATGTGAATAATCTACCATAATCTAGCAAAGGGAAGTAAGCTAGGGCAATCATTCATTAAAAAGGAGCTAGTTAATCTAAAGGATCACATAGTGTTTGATAAAATGCCCAAATGAGTTCATGATTTCTAATTCTAAGTCTAAACATGGCATCTTGTAAATTATATTGGAGCCGATAGAAGGTCTGGTGGGTTGAGAATATATATTAAAGGGGAATTTCGACTCGAGGTATGAATGACTAACTTTAATCTTCGTAGAGTCACCTTGTTGGTGTCCGAGAATTCGGTATGAGTTTCTGGCTTATGCATATATGAATTGATTGTTCTAATGTGTTGAGACGTAAGATTGTGTCCTCTGATTGTCCTAGTTGATTACCATGCCATCATGCTACATGAGATTGTGAAAAGGTGATTTTTTGTGCTTATTCTATCATGTGCAAAGCTCGTTAAATGTGGAATACATCGGTATGAGAGGATGTGCTGCAAAACAAAAGAGATGATAACGAATCAAATTGTTGAATGTATGTAAGTGCTAAATGTTGTGTAGCAAGTAATGGAAAGGAAATGTGAATTTATCTAATCGAACTATATGTTGATGGTATGTCGTATATGACTCACTGTTTGGTAAAGATTACTATGGCTTTGATTTCACATGGTTATTTGGTTGTTACGAATGCATATTCTTGATGATGAAAATCCTTGTGATTGAATTGGTTGGTTGATGTTGCTATCAAATATGATTGTAAGGTGGGATCGGGTTGCACGTTGCAACAGAAGTAATAAGGGTGTAATGTGATTTTACGGTGGGATCGAGTTGCATGACGCAATAAAAGAAATAAGGGTGGAATATGATTGTAAGATGGGATCGGGTTACATACCGCAATAGGAGAGCGATTGAAATAAGAAACTGTGGAACTCTCATTTGTGTTTTCTGTATCTCTGTGCAGTATTTATTTGGTTTCTTTGATTGTCTCATATCTGTGTGTTGTTTGATTTTACTTGGAGTAAAGCTTGTTCATACATACTAGTACTATTCCATGGTACTAACGTCCCTTTTTCTGGGGGCGCTACATCTTTTATATGGATGCAGGTGGTTCTATAGTAGGTAGCTCGGTCCGCCACTAGTGGTTCCTCCTCTTTATCTCTTCAGCAGTTCTGGTGAGCCCCATTTCCTCTCGGGGCCGTGTGTGGACTATATCATTCTCTTTTGATTATGTTGTAAAAGGTATAGTCGGGGCCTTGTTACCGGCAAGTCTATGCAAACTCCCAGTACTCTTAGAGGCTCCGTAGACATTATGTGGGTTGTATATATATGTATTTGGGGTAGTTGTCGTACTCGTTTGTAATCACGATCCCGTATTGGGGGTGTTGTAATTTAGAAGGTATGTTTTAGGAAGATTAAATGTTGAAAATGTTAAAAGAGGAAATTTGACTCATGTTGTAAGCGCATGCTTTGATTCTATTTTGTTGTTTCACTTATAAATGTACATTATGAACACGAGGAAATGCATTGGGTAGGAAAGGCAATTCAGGTCCGCTTGACCAGGTTCATCCGGTTAGGCGCCGGTCTCGTCCCTCGATTTTGGGGTGTTACAAAGTTGGTATCAGAGCCTCAGGTTTTAGAAGTGCCTAGGATGTCTTGGAGCCGTTTCTAGTAGAGCCCTTCTTATCGTGTGTTGTCGACCACATCTATAATTAGGGGGATACACGGAAATTTAGGAAAAATACCCTTTATTGTTATTCTGTATCGTGCGATGTGGTGGAAGGTGATGTTGTTTATCTCTAACTCGTGCATTGTTCCAATTTTTAGTAAATGGCACCCAAGAAGAGAGTGTGACTTAACCTAGAGGCCAATGACACCCCAGGAGTGGTCGTAAATTCCTTATCTGATGGTGCGGGTAAGAATGATTCCCCGACCCTGAATCTGCTTGACTCTTCCATCCCAGGCCAGGCTATTCCTATTCCTGCTCCAGCGGAGGGTGCTACAGTCCCTCCCGCTGATGTTCCTGATCCTTCCTCAGTCCCGGCTTCCGATCCCAGTATTTCTGATGGGGACCTCAGGGGAGCTATTCATATGTCGACTCAGCTAGTGGCCTCCCAGGCCCAAAAGATCAAGTGTTTCCCCTGCGTCCTCTAGTGAGCAAGGGGATTCTTCAGGTTCCAGAGTCAACCAGTTTCTGCGGTTAGTCTCTCCAGATTTCACAGGCACCGACCCGGAGGCTGATCCTCAAGAGTTCATTGATGAGATGTGCAATACCCTCTGAGTTATGAGGGCTACTGAGACATAGGAGGTTGAGTTGGATTCCTATCGTCTGAAGGGAGCGGCATATTCGTGGTTCGAGATGTGGGAGAGTTCCCATGGAGAAGGGAGCCCTCCGGCGAGGTGGGAGGAGTTTGTGGATGCCTTTATGGGTCATTTCTTGCCTGTCAAGATTATGGAAGCTCGTGCTACAAAGTTTGAGGCCCTTAAGCAGGGAAACATGAATGTGTGGGAGTATCATATGGAATTTGTGCGCTTGTCCAAATATGTTGTTCACATGTGTCTACTATGGAGGCTAAAGTTCATCGGTTTGTTCAGGTCCTTGGTCCCTTGGTTATTAATGAAGTTGCTACAGCTGATCTGCATTCAGATATGAACTATGGAAAGATTGTGAGATTTTCTCAGGCTACGGAGGCTTGAAAATTAAAGATAAGAATGGAGAGGGAGAGTAGTAATAGGGCCCAGTCAGTAGGCAACCCTGGGAGTTCAGTTGGAGGAGGGAGATGAGCCCTTGGGAGAGGGTCATCAGGGCCATCTCAGTCCTCAGCCAGTGCACCGCCATCATGGCACAGTTATCAGCAGGGAGGTCGTGTTGGACCAGGTTCAGACAGCAGGAGGTTCCATCAGTCAGGTCGTTCAGGTGGGAGGTTCCAGCAGTAGCGGAGGGCCTCATGCCCTAAGTGTGGGAGGTTTCATTCTGAGCCCTGTTACTTGGACATACCGGTATGCTATAGGTGTAGAGTGAGAGGCCATGTTTAGCGAGACTGCCGTGGACCTAGTCAGGGCACGGGTAGGGGCACTGCTCAGCCTTCCAGTTCTTCAGCCGCTATATCTTCAACATGCCCTCCAACCCGCAACCCTCCAGCTCCAACAAGGCGCGGTGCAGCTAGGGATGGAGCACGGGGTCAAGGGGACTCAGTCGGTTCTATGATTCGAGTGGTCGCCAGAGTGCAGAGGCTTCTCCAGATGTTGTCACAGGTAATCTGACTGTTCAGTCACATGATGTTTATTCTCTTATTGATCCCGAGTCTTATTTGTCATATATTACTCCATTTATTGCTTCAAGTTTTGGGATAGAACCCGAATAGCTTCACGAGCCGTTCTCTGTGTCGACTCCGGTTGGTGATTCTATTACGGTCGTGCGAGTCTATAGGAATTGTGTAGTCACAGTGCGTGGTCGGGATACCACGGCCGATCTTATTGAGTTAGAAATGGTAGATTTTGATGTAATTATGGGGATGGATTGGCTTTATTCGTGCTTTGCTAAACTCGACTGCCAAACCAGAATTATGATGCTCGAGTTTCCTAATGAAGCAGTTATCGAGTGGGAGGGGAATAATATTGTGTCAAGAGGTAGGCTTATTTCCTACCTTAAAGCCTCAAAGATGATCAGAAAAGGGTGCATCTACCATTTGGTCCGGGTTACGGACACCACTTCAGAGGTCCCTGCTCCCGAATTTGTGCCTGTTGTGAATGAATTTCTTGAAGTATTTCCGGACGAGCTTCCTGGGATTCCACCAGATAGAGAGATCGATTTCGGGATTGATGTATTGCCAGATACGCAGCCAATATCTATTCCACCCTACCGAATGGCGCCAGCAGAATTGAGAGAGTTAAAAGAACAATTGAAAGATCTATTAGAAAAGGGTTTCATTCGGCCAAGTGTGTCGCCTTGGGGCGCACCGGTTCTTTTTGTCAGAAAGAAAGATGGATCGCTTCGGATGTGTATTGATTATCGGCAGCTCAACAAGGTCACCATCAAAACAAATACCCATTTCCTTGGATAGATGATTTGTTCGACCAGTTGCAAGGTGCTAAGTTCTTCTCAAAGATTGATTTGCGGTCCGGGTATCACCAGTTAAAGATCAGGGAGAAGGATATTCCTAAGACTACCTTCAGGACTCGATATAGGCACTTTGAATTTCTGGTAATGTCTTTTGGGCTTACCAACGCCCTAGCAGCTTTTATGGATCTTATGAATCGGGTTTTCAAACCGTTTCTTGACTCCTTTGTGATTGTCTTCATTGACGATATCCTTGTTTATTCGTGAAGTCAGGAAGATCATGCTAATCACCTCAGGGCAGTTCAGCAGACTCTTCATCAGCACCAGTTGTATGCAAAGTTTTCAAAATGTGAGTTTTGGCTAGAATCAATCACCTTTTTGGACCATGTTGTTTCCAGGGAAGGGATTCGGGTTGATCCCCAAAAGATTGCAGCGGCAAAGGATTGGCCTAGACCAACGACCCCGACAGAGATTCGCAGTTTCTTGGGTTTGGCTGGATATTATCAGAGGTTCGTAGAAGGATTCTCTACCCTCGCCTCCCCATTGACTAAGCTGACGCAGAAAGCAATTAAGTTTTAGTGGCCCGATGCTTGCGAAAAGAGTTTTCAAGAATTGAAATCAAGATTGACTTCGGCACCTGTGTTGACCTTGCCAGAAGGTTTTGAAGGGTTTGTGGTGTATTGTGATGCTTCAAGGGTTGGTTTGGGGTGTGTATTGATGCAATGTGGTAAGGTAATAACATATGCTTCTAGGAAGCTCAAGAATCACGAGAAGAATTACCCGACGAATGATTTGGAGCTCGAGGCGGTTGTGTTTGCATTGAAGATCTGGCGGCATTATCTTTATGGGGTCCATGTGGACATGTTCACAGACCACAAGAGTCTTCAGTACTTATTCAAACATAAGGAGTTGAACTTAAGGCATCAGAGGTGGTTAGAATTGCTCAAGGATTATGATATGATTATTTTGTACCATCCAGGAAAGGCGAATGTGGTAGCCGACGCTCTTAGTCGGAAATCCATGGGTAGCTTGGCTCATTTGGAAGCAGGTTAGAGGCCTTTGGCTCGGGAGGTTTATCAGCTGGCCAGTCTGGGGGTATGTCTTTCGGCCTCAGATGAAGGGAATGTCGTTGTGCGTAATGGAGCGGAGTCTTCGCTTGTAGCGGAAGTCAAGGAAAACAATTCAGGGATCCGGCTTTGGAACAGTTGAGAGAAGTAATTCTGAATCACAAGACTACAACATTTTCACTCGGCAACGATGATGGTGTTTTGCGGTGCCAAGGGAGGCTATGTGTTCCGGATGTGGATGATCTTCGGGAGAGAGTTATGGTAGAGGCTCACAATTCCAGGTATTCCGTACACCCAGGTTCCACGAAGATGTATCACGATCTCAAGGAGATTTATTGGTGGAATGGTATGAAGAGGGGATTGGCAGACTTTGTGGCCAGGTGTCTAAATTGTCAGCAAGTGAAGGCCGAGCATTAGAGGCCCGGTGGGATTGCCCAACTTATGGAAATACCGACATGGAAATGGGAAATGATCAATATGGACTTTGTGGTAGGGTTACCTCGCACTCCGCGTAGGTTTGACTCAGTTTGGGTAATAGTGGATCGGCTCACGAAGTCGGTGCATTTCTTGCAAGTAAAGTCCACCGACACTGCAGAACAGTACGCTCAGTTGTATATCAAAGAAATAGTCAGGCTCCATGTTACTCCAGTATCTATTATATCGGATCGAGGGGGCCCAGTACATCTAACTTTTGGGGAAAATTTCAGCAAGGTTTGGGTACGCAGGTAAATCTCAGCACAGCTCATGCAGAGCGGACCATTCAGACGCTTGAAGATATGTTACGGGCTTGTGTATTAGATTTCAAGGGTAGCTAGGATGATCACTTGCCGCTTATAGAATTTGCTTATAATAACAGTTTCCATGCTAGTATTCAAATGGCCCCATTTGAGGCATTGTATGGAAGGAGGTGTAGGTCTCCGATTGGATGATTCGAGGTTGATGAGGCGGAACTGCTAGGACCGGATCTTGTGCACCAAGCTATGGAAAAAGTTAGAGTCATTCAGGAGAGGATAAAGACTGCTCAGAGTCGTCAGAAATCCTATGAAGACGTTCGTTGAAGAGATTTGGAGTTTCAAGTAGATGATTGGGTATTCTAGAAGGTGTCTCCCATGAAAGGAGTGATGCAGTTTGGGAAGAAAGGGAAATTGAGCCCAAGATATGTCAGGCCATATAGGATTGCTCAAAGGATAGGGCAGGTGGCGTATAGGCTGGAATTGCCCTCTGAGATGTCATTAGTGCACCCGGTGTTACATGTGTCCATGCTGAAGAAGGTAGTTGGAGATCCATCTGTCATCATGCCGGTTGAGTCCATCGAAATTAATGAAAAGTTGTCATATGAAGAGGTTCCGGTTGCTATTCTTGATAGGCAAGTTCGTAGGTTGAGAAACAAAGAGGTCGCTTCGGTCAAAGTATTATGGCGGAGTCAACAAGTCGAAGAAGCCACGTGGGAAACGGAACATGAAATGAAAGAGAAATATCCCCACTTGTTTGAATAAGTCCAGTAGTGGTTTTGAAAGTTGTCATCTCTAAGCAATTACATTGGTGTCAAATTTTGTGCAAGAACACTCCACTCCCCTGATTACCCTACTATTGTGACTTCTCAAACTTTGTGCCATAAATGTATATGTTGTTGTGATTAATTGGATCATGTGCAACTCCTTGAAATAGTTGAATTATGTGAAACTCATTGTAATAGTTGAATTATGTGCAACTCATTGTAATAGTTGAATTATATGCAAATTTGTGGAGTTAACTGAACTATGTGAGGCTTGTGGAGGCAATTGAATTATATGCAACTTGTTGAAATGACCGGATTATGTGCAAGTTGATAGAGTAACTGAAAATGTGAGGAATTGGTTAAAATTTGTTTCGGGGGCTCTCTGACAGGTAGATAAGCCTAATTACAAAGGAAACTCTGGCAAAATTTTCAGGAAATATCGGATTTAGTAAACAATTTGGGGGTTGGCATGTTTTGTGTTCTCTTAACTAAGTGATTCCCCGATCCTCATTCGAGGATGAATGATTCTAAGTGGGGGAGAATGTAAAGACCTGTAAAATTTCAAGTCTAAAAACAATGCCCGAATGAGTCCCCATGTGGTTATAACTGTAGACATTCTTAAAACGGACCCTTGTGAAGTAAAAAGTACCCTGAAACTTAAAGGATAAAATTTTCCAGATTTGCGCAGGTCTGCAGTCCACTATGCGATCGCAGATTTGGTATGCAGACCGCATAGTGGTCGCATACTTGGACAGTTTGCTGTCCATTTTGAGGATAGCTATGCGGCCTAGAATGCGATCGCATTTCACGAATGCGGGCCGCATAGTTGTCGCATTCTTGCACCTTGATTTTTGTGAAGGGAGTTATGTGACGCACTATGTGATCGCATAACAGGTATGCGGACCGCATAGTGGTCGCATACCTGGGAAGTCTGCTTCTCTTTTTGGCCCAACTGAAGGCCACTAATGCTACAGGTATGCGGACTGCATCGCATTCCTGACCGCATACCTGCTTCGATACTCCTAATTTTTAATGTTAAAACCCGACACCCAGCTTTATAAAACACCCCTCCCCTTCATTTTTAAAGGCTATCTGATTAAAATAGAGAGAAGTGAGAGTGGGTTCTAGTGAGAGAAGTCCTCATCTTCCCCAAATTGGTCCTCCATCTCTACTCAGGCCTGGAAGTAATCGAGTGGTCGTCATCTTCTTCACCATAAGAGGTAAGTCTTCACCCCATTTCCCTAAATTTTTAGGTTTTGGTTAAAAATGGAACACACATGAATTGGTTGAAGATAAAATCTAAGACCTTGCATGCATGTGAATAATCTACCATAATCTAGCAAAGGGAGGTAAGCTAGGGCAATCTTTCACTAAAAAGGAGCTAGTTAATCTAAAGGATCACATAGTGTTTGATAAAATGCCCAAATGAGTTCGTGATTTCTAATTCTAAGTCTAAACATGGCATCTTGTAAATTATATTGGAGCCGATAGAAGGTCTGGTGGGTTGAGAATAGATATTAAAGGGGAATTTCGACTCGAGGTATGTATGACTAACTTTAATCTTTGTAGAGTCACCTTGTTGGTGTTTGAGAATTCGGTATGAGTTTCTGGCTTATGCATATGTGAATCGATTGTTCTAATGTGTTGAGACGTAAGATTGTGTCCTCTGATTATCCTAGTTGATTACCATGCCATCATGCTACATGAGAGTGTGAAAAGGTGATTCTTTGTGCTTATTCTATCATGTTCAAAGCTCGTTAAAGGTTGAATACATCGGTATGAGAGGATGTGCTGCAAAACAAAAGAGATGATAACGAATCAAATTGTCGAATGTATCTAAGTGCTAAATGTTGTGTAGCAAAGGAAATGTGAATTTATCTAATAGAACTATATGTTGATGGTATGCCGTATATGACTCACTGTTTGGTAAAGATTACTATAGCTTTGATTTCATATGGTTATTTGGTTGTTTCGAATGCATATTCTTGATGATGAAAATACTTGTGATTTAATTGGTTGGTTGATGTTGCTATCAAATATGATTGTAAGGTGGGATCGGGTTACACGCTGCAACAAAAGTAATAAGGGTGTAATGTGATTATACGGTGGGATCGGGTTGCACGCCGCAACAGAATTGTACGGTGGGATCGGGTTGCATGCCACAATTGAATTGTACGGTGGGATCGGGTTGCACGCCGCAACAAAAGAAATAAGGGTGGAATATGATTGTAAGATGGGATCGGGTTGCGCGCCGCAATAGGAGAGCGATTGAAATAAGAAACGGTGGAAATCTCATTTGTGTCTTCTATATCTTAGTGCAGTATTTGTTTGGTTTCTTTGACTGTCTCCTATCTGTGTATTGTTTGATTTTACTTAGAGTAAAGCTTGTTCATACATACTAGTACTATTCCATGGTACTAACGTCCCTTTTGTCGGGGGCGCTACATCTTTTATATGGATGTGTGGTTCTATAGCAGGTAGCTCGGTCCGCCGTTAGTGGTGCCTCCTCTTCATCTCTTCAGCAGTTCTGGTGAGCCCCATTTCCTCTCGAGGCCGTGTGGGGACTATATCATTCTCTTTTGATTATGTTGTAAAAGGTATATCCGGGGCCTTGTTACCGGCAAGTCTATGCAAACTCCTAGTACTCTTAGAGGCTCCATAGACATTATGTGAGTTGTATATATATGTATTTGGGGTAGTTGTCGTACTCGTTTGTAATCACGATCCCGTATCGGGGGTGTTCTAATTTAGAAGGTATGTTTTGGGAAGATTAAATGTTGAAAATTTTAAAAGAGGAAATTTGACTCATGTTGTAAGCACATGCTTTGATTCTATTTTGCTGTTTCACTTATAAATGTACATTATGAACACGGGGAAATGCGTTGGATAGGAAAGGCAATTCAGGTTTGCTTGACCGGGTTCATCCTATTAGGCGTCGGTCTCGTCCCTCGATTTTGGGGCGTGACAACCTCACGGTAATGTGGCGCCCTACGAAAGGCCACAGGGCTACAACAACCAAAAATAGCAGCAGGGTTATCATCCTCCTCAACAACAACATGGTGGGAGACATGAATATGGGTTTTCTAGACTCGAGGCAATGATGTAGCAGGTTATTGGGTCCAATGGAAAAATGAGTGAAAGAGTAGATGCACATGAGTCCTCCATAAAGAATATTGAAGTGCAAATAGGTCAGATCTTGATGTCATTGAATAATCGTCCTCATGGGACATTACCTGCAGACATTTAGGTAAATCCAAATGATCAGGGCCTAAAGCAGCTGATGGCAGTGAGTCTACATAACGGCAGAGACCTAGAACCTGGATCAAGAGAGGGTTTGAGAAAGAAGACAGTGCAGCCTGCCTAGGAAGAAACCAACACACAGATTGAGGCTGAGAAAGAAGTTGAGACAGCCTAGGAACAGGTAGAAGAGGTAGTGTCTGACAAAGATAAAGCCCAAATCATTGGGAGAAGAGACCTCCAGCACCATTCCCACAGAGGCTGGCCAAGTACCAAAAAGATGAGCAGTACAAGAAATTCTTGGAGATGTTAAAACAAATTTTGGGAAGTCCGTTCTTGGCCACGGGGCGAGCTCTCATTGATTGTGAAACTGGGAAACTCAAGATGAGGTTGAACGAAGAGGAGATAACATTCAATGTGCAGAAATCCATGAGGCAACCAAGCGAATTCGCCAATTGTTCCCTTATTGATGCCGCGGATGTAATCCTGGAAGAGGATGATGAGTCCCTGACTATTGAGGACCCCCTTGCTGCATGTCTTACGAATTTAGATGAGGTGAATGGAGAAGAATTGGCAGAATGGGTGTTGGCTCTTGAGGGAAAAGTATTTTGGAAAAGATCACTTGAATTTGAGCCAATGCACTTAGAAAAAAGAGAAACTCCTCCAGCCAAGCCATCCATAGAAGAACCACCAAAGCTGTAGTTGAAGCCACTGCCTGCGCATCTCAGGTATGTGTTCCTAGGACCTAACTCCACATTACCTGTTATTATCTCATCTAGTTTGTTAGATGTGAAGGCACAACAACTTTTGCAGGTACTCACGGAGTGCAAGACTGCTATTGGGTGGACCATGGCAGACATAAGAGGGATCAGCCCAGCGTATTGTATGCATAAAATTCTACTGGAAGAGGGGCACAAACCTTCTAAGGAACACCAAAGAAGGATGTACCCCAATATGAAGAAAGTGGTGAAGAAGGAGATTATTAGTGGTTAGATGCGAGAATCATTTTCCCCATCTCTGACAGCAACTGGGTTAGCCCGGTGCAATGTGTTCCTAAGAAGGGTGGTATGACGGTGGTGAAAAATGATAACAATNGCACAAACCTTCCAGGGAACACCAAAGAAGGCTGAACCCCAATATGAAGGAAGTGGTGAAGAAGGAGATTATTAAGTGGTTAGATGCGGGAATCATTTTCCCCATCTCTGACAGCAACTGGGTTAGCCCGGTGCAATGTGTTCCTAAGAAGGGTGGTATGACGGTGGTGAAAAATGATAACAATGAGCTGATCTCTACAAGAACCGTCACAGGCTGGAGAATTTGCATGGACTATAGGAAATTAAATCTGGCCACCCGGAAAGACCACTTCCCACTTCCCTTCATTGATCAAATGCTTGACAGACTGGTAGGGAGGTCTCACTTCTGTTTTCTGGATGGGTACTCAAGGTACAACCAAATCTCCATTGCACCAGAGGACAGAGAGAAGACCTCGTTCACATGTCCATATGGGATTTTTGCCTTCCGGAGGATGGCCTTTGGCCTATTGAATGCACCCGCCACATTCCAAAGGTGCATGATTTCCATATTCATCAACATGGTTGAAGACATAATGGAGGTTTTCATGGATGATTTCTCAGTGGTAGGAAATTCATTCGATAAGTGCCTTACAAATCTGACCCGAGTGTTGAAGAAGTGCATCGAGACTAACCTTGTACTCAATTGGGAAAAGTTCCATTTCATGGTACAAGAGGGTATAGTCTTGGGACACCTGGTATCAAGCAAGGGAATCGAGGTGGATCGGGCTAAAGTTGATGTGATAGCAAAGCTTCCACCTCCCACATCAGTCAAAGCAATCAGGAGTTTCCTCGGGCATGCTGGTTTCTACCGGAGATTCATCAAAGACTTTTCAAAATTGCCAACCCTATATGTAAGTTGTTAGAAAAATATCACCCTTTCGTGTTTTCTGACGATTGCAGGGTAGCATTCGAGGAGTTGAAGAAGAGGCTAGTCATAGCACCCATCATTGTTGCCCCTGACTGAGAGCAACCATTCGAACTCATGTGTGACGCCCGTGACTATGCAGTGGGAGCAGTGCTAGGACAGCGGAAATACAAGATAATGCACCCAATTTACTACCCAAGTAGGACGTTGAGTGGAGCCCAGCTGAACTACACTGTGGCTGAAAAGGAGATGCTGGCGGTGGTGTTCGCATTCGACAAGTTCAGATCATACATGATTGGCTCTAAGGTAATTGTATACACTGATCATGATGCTCTCATGTACTTGGTTGAAAAGAAGGAGTGCAAACCACGCCTGATTCGTTGGGTGCTTCTACTGCAAGAGTTCGACCTGGAGATTTGTGACCGTAAGGGCACGGAGAACCAAGTCGCGGATCATCTGTCGCGACTTAAAGGAGCTGAAAATTTAGTTGAGGTAGTGGATATTCTGGAAACATTTCCAGACGAGCAGCTACTCGCCACAAGCCTTAAGGAAGTGACATGGTATGCAGACATTGCAAATTACGTGGCAAGTGATATAGTTCCCTATAACCTTTCCTCTGTGCAAAAGAAAAAGTTTTACCATGACTGCGCATGTATTATTGGGATGAACCTTATCTGTTTAGAATTTGTGTTGATAATATGATCCGGAGGTGTGTCCCCGAGATAGAACAATCCTCTGTTTTGCAGGCCTGTCACGCATCGGCATATGGCAGACATTTTGGAGGAGTCAGGACGGTAACGAA
The DNA here is from genome assembly GCA_005239525.1 of Nicotiana knightiana. Taxonomy (NCBI): domain Eukaryota; kingdom Viridiplantae; phylum Streptophyta; class Magnoliopsida; order Solanales; family Solanaceae; genus Nicotiana; species Nicotiana knightiana. The sequence continues at coordinate 68,912 of ML404513.1, read as the reverse complement.
AGTGCTAGAAACTGGGTTCTACTGGCCAACAGTGTTTAAGGATGCACATCAATGGGTGAAGGGCTGTGATGAATTTTAGCGAACTGGGAACATCTCCTATCTCCATGAGATGCCCATGAATCTAATTCAAGAGGTTGAAGTGTTTTATGTATGGGGGATAGACTTCATGGGCCCCTTCATCAGCTCCTATGGCAATAAGTACATACTTGTTGCTGTAGATGATGTGTCCAAATAGGTGGAAGTTGCAGCACTCCCCACCAATGATTGGGTTTTTGAAGAAGAATATATTCACCCATTTCGGGATCCTGAGAGTCATATCAGTGACGGAGGCACTCACTTCTGCAATTGAGCCTTCAAGAAATTGCTAGCAAAGTACGATGTGCGCCACAAGTTGGCGACCCCATACCATCCTCAGACCAGTGGACAGGTCGAAGTGTCGAATAGAGAGATAAAAAGTGTGTTGACCAAAATTGTGAACGCCACAAGAACTAATTGGGCGAAAAAGCTAGATGACGCACGCTGGGCCTATAGAACCACTTTTAAAACACCAATTGGTATGTCACCATACAAGTTGGTGTTCGGGAAGGCCTGGCACTTGCCAATGGAGCTAGAACATAGAGCTTGGTTGGCATTGAAGCAGCCAAATTTGGACATTGAGGCTGCGGGCACAAATAGAGTCACATAATTGCATGAGCTAGATGAGTTCCGATATCTTGCTTTCAAGAGCACGAGGTTGTATAAGGAAAGAATGTAGAGGATTCACGATAAGAACATTGTTGAGCGAAACTTCAAACCCCGAGATATGGTGTTCCTTTATAATTCAAGATTAAGGCTATTTCCGGGTAAACTCAAGTCACGATGGTCTGGGTCATTTTGTGTGGTCGAAGTGCTCCCTTCAGGTGCCATAGAGATTGCTTCAGAAAAAGATTCCCACACATTTAGAGTCAACGGGCACAGATTGAAACTATATGTGGGCATGGATGAAACCAAGGAAGTGTCCGTGATACATCTGACTGAACCTCAGAGGTCGAGCAAGCCTTAAATGCGCTCATCTGCGTCGTGCCGCGACGTTAAATTAGGCGTTGCATGGGAGGCAACCCATTGAATTATTGTAATTATCGTGCCACGACATTAACTAAGGCGCTGGTTGGGAGGCAACCCAACGCGTAGTGAGTTGGTGTAGTTAGAATGTTATTTGAATGTTTGTATGTACTAACATATGCAGGTGAGCTTAGGCGAGATGACCCGAGGAAAAAGGTAGAAGAAAGTGCAAAATTTCGAGGTCCAGGTGCGCGGCCGCGCTTGGACCGCGCATATCAAAGATCATTCTGCCTGGGAGTAGCACGGTCGCGCTATGACCGCGCTAGTGGACATGCTAATTATCTTTCCTATGCCTCATCTCGATGCTACTAGCGCGGGCGCTCTACGACCGTGCTAGTGGCCGCGTATATCGCCCAGCAGTCTGTCTCACAAGCGCGGTCACGCTATGATCGCGCCTGTAGGTTTGTCGGACAGGTTTGGTCAGTTAATTTTTTTATTTATTTTTTAATTTTGATTTTAATTTTTTCTTATTTCTTATTTACCCAACCCTAACCCACCTTCTCTTATTCCTCCTAAAACACTTCATCTTCTAAAACTCTTACTCTCCCCACCCCAAAACACATGCCTCTCTCCCTCCCCAAAATACTCTTAGCCCTCATCCTCCCAAGTTCATTGTTAATTCAACCCTCAACACACTTCTTCAACTCTCACAATCTTCTCACACCACAGGTATATTTTCTCTTTGCCAATTTTTGTTAGGTTTTCTTTTTAATTCTTTGTTAGGTAGTAATTTTTCTTCTCTTTTCTTAGAAGTAATTTGTGGCGTATACGTAGTGCTTGTGGGTGGTGGTAATCGTGGAGTTGTATCTCTTACCTTAGTTGGTTGAATTTGGGGCAATTGTGGTGGTAATTGGGTTACAACATGATTAATTGGGGGCTTTGGTGAATGATTCCCACCAAGTGTTTGTTTAAATGCCACAGTGAATGTCAATGATAATTGTGACCAATTGTAAGGGTGAAGTCTGAGTAACCACAGTTGGGTCACTTTTTTGTACTGCGCTAATGATGTTCCTTATTGTAGATAATATAGAACACCCCCCTCCCCGCCCCAGAAAGCGCCAAGCCACCGGTCCTTCCTCCAGCAGACAAGCGGAATCATCTAGAGCACAAGCGTCAACTGATGCTCGTTCTTATGATAGCAACAGGTTCGTATCCGCTAAGGCTCAGGAACAGTTTGCTGATAAGGAATCAAAGGTTCCAATACTAGAACGTGGCATGGATACAGCGTCCCTCCGGCATGACTGTCCGGACATTTACAATGAGCTGCTTCGGCCCGGTTGGATATTTTCTTTGAAGAACCGGACGAAGCCAATGCGATGGTGGTGAGAGAATTTTATGCAAACCTTTTGGAGCATAGGAATGATGTGGTCACCATGCGAAAGAGGCATGTTGACGCCTCTGTGGAGGCCATTAGGAGAACCTACAGGCTGCCAGGTCCCGTGGCGGAGATGGATGACTTCTATGAGGCGTATGGTAGATGCTTCACTCAGTGGGAGACGTTCCTTCCAACTATCGGTGCCCCTGGCAAGGAGGTCAAGTGGTATAAATACAGGGATAAGTTCAAGTCATTGGCACTTACCTTTGAAGTGAAGTGTTGGCTATACCTCATCAACAACCGCCTGATCCCGTCCCATAACACCACGGAGGTGAATGCTCTTCGTGCTTGTTTGATCTGGTGTTTCATGAATGTCCACGACTTTGATGTGGACAAGCTCATGCACGAGGAGATGTTTATTCGCTGTCCAATTAAGACGTATGGCTTCTTCGTCCCCTCTCTTTTCACTAGATTACGCCGTGCAGCCCGGGTGCTGAAACATTTAGCGGTAGATGGAAAAGTGTCAATAGAGGCCGCCTTTCGAGCAGAAAAGGTAACTACTGGGAAGGATCCTATGGCGGCTGGTGGTGCTGACGGGGAGAATGAGCCCGAGGAGGAGGAGGACGATCAGGTAGAAGTGGGGCCGGAGCTGCCCGCTCATGAGCATGTTGCCGACGTAGCAGGCCAGTCTAGGGCCCGTCGGAGTCATAGGCTGGACAATCTGGAGCAGGAGATGGCAGGTTTGTGTACCTCGATTACTGACTTGGGGTCGAGAGTAAATGCACTAACCACCCAAAATACAAAATCAGAGAAGAAAATAATGGGTTAGTTGCGGGCTCTGGGTCGTGCTTGTCATCTGGACCCAGGGACGGTCTCCGATCAAGATTGATCCTTCAGGGAAGTTCCTTTACCTCACACTTCTTTATTTTGTATGCCATGAGGACATGTCTTTCTTTTGATTGTGGGGTGGGGGACACTTCATTGTATGTGTATATATGTAGGAACATAATTGTTATATGTTTTCTTTTGTTTTCTTTCGGGTTTTGTTTTGTTTTGTTTTTTGGTTTTAAGTAGTAGTTTAATTATGTAAGTCGACTTGTCCCAACGATGGATCTCATTGGACGGGGTTCTTGAGGGTCTAAGTCGACCATTTAAAAAAAAATAGAAATATGTTGGACTCTTCCTGACGACGGATTTCCTAGACAGTTTTCTTGAGGGAAGTAAGTCTAAAGAAAATACCAAAAAGATTTTCTGTTTTAGGTAGTGTAGTATCTCCCCCTTGGTTTTTCTTTGGACCACGGTTCTTTTCCAAGGGTTTTGCTTGAACCGGGTGTAGTTAGTTTTTGTTTTATTTTGTTTTTAGTTTTTATTAGGTACTTAGGGGCTATGAGCTGAGATAGGAAGAGAACCCCTTAGCGTTGTTACACCTGAACACAGTAGACACTAGAGTGTGACGCTTAGTATAAGTTGTTGATTCTTGTAGAGTGCCTTAAATTGTATGTTTGTAACTGACTTGAGTACTCAACGAGAGTGTTTTGATAAACCAATCTGGAGTGAGTCATGTTCCATGTGTGTGTGAGTTGTATTGTATTATATGCTCTGCATTTGATGCCTAGAACTTGCCCTATGTGTTTGCAAAGCGAAATAGTAGCTTTATTCAGTCTTAGAAGTGATATAGGCATTTCTTTGTTAAGCCATATATATAAAGTATACCCACCTAAATGTGATCTATCGTAGTTAACCTCGTTGAGCCTATAAGCATGTTTCTTTGGCAACCACATTACAAGCCTTAACCAATTGCTTGAATGGCCCATCTATTTGAACCTCTTTACCTCCCATGAGCACTTGAATTGTTATGAAATATGTAAAGGTTAAAGTGTGGGGTGGTTGGTTTGGCTTTCAAGTGGAACAAATGAAATAGGGAAAAAAGTGCAGTGTAAGTCGAGTAAGTATGAATATTGCACGGCATGTGAGAGTTAATTCTTGAGGCAGAGATCTTACACTAATAGACGCAACGTTGGTGATATGTTCTTGGTGTGACACGTTGGGGGGTGCTTAGTGAAGGAACCTTTGTAGAGTATGGTGGATTTCTCAAGGACTAGCAATGATTTAGGTGTGGGGTGTTGATAATATGCTAGATTCATGTAGTTTAGCGACTATTTATATTGCAACTTTACTATGCTTCACTATTCTAGGAAGGTTAAATGACGATAAAATGGCTCTATTTGTGAAGTTTATGTTTTGCAGGAGCAAGTCGTGCTTATGAGGACAAAGGACAGTGTTTGGAGCTACATTAAATCAAGGAAAGCCCTCGGAGTTGAGTACGTGTGAAAGAAGGAAGAGAAAAAGAGAAAAATAGCTGACCCTCTCTAGCGTGGGCCAAGCGCGGCCATGCTAGAGCAGGAGAAACAGGTCAGAATAAAGTGCCATTAGCGCGGCCCAAGCGCGGTCACGAACGCGGCCGCGCTAGTCCAGAAGAAACGGGACAGTGTATATTGCATTTAGCGCGGCCGCGCTAGTCCGTCCAAGAACGCGTAACTTCAGGGGTAAACTTGGAAGTTAGGGGGTAATTCCACTTAACCTATAAAAGGTCCAGCTCGCCCAAAAGAGAGGATATCAAGGTTTTTATAGTTTTGTTCAAGGCAAGAAGAGGCAAGAGTCAAGGAGGATAATTCGGCATCGAGTTCTACCTTTCTTCCTTTTGTTTTTATCATTCATGATGAATTTTGTTGTTGTTATTATGAACATAATTATGAGTAGCTAATTATTTAGTCTAAGGTTTTGATGGAACCTGTTGAAGGATGAACTTCTTGTTGAGTTAATATAGTTTGCCCAGTTTAATCTCTATTTGTTCAACTACGTTCTTGTTGTAGTTAATTGATAGGATCCTCAATTAGTTGTGCCTATTTAGTATGTATTACTCGGGAGAGAGTGCATATTTAGGTAATTGTTGAACAACACCACTCCCAAATTATATGAGGAATCAATAATTGAGGGTTTAAAGATGGGATTAGGGATAACGAAACCTTGGGTGCGATCTAAGTGAGCTGTAATAAAAGCCAGCTAGCGTAACTCGGGAGAGTGCGTCTAGTAAATTGTCGTAATTACTCGGGAGAGATTTATGGTAATAAGAGTGCTCATGATTGGTAGAGACGATTAGGCAAATCTATATGAGACATAACATGAAGGGATTCCATAAATAGGGGAAATCACAACCTAGATCCTTCTCTTATTTGTTTACAACTCAGTCATAGTTAACTCTTAGTTTAATTAATTTTATTCAGTTATAGTTAGTAGAAATATCACCAATTGTTAATCAAAATATCTAGGAAGTTGATTACAGAGAATTTAGTGAGTCTGACAAAAGTAATTGATAGGTTAATTCCCTGTGTGATTCGACTATGGGCTAAATACCCGGATTATATTTGCAACAACCGTTTTGTCCTTTTTATAAGGCATAGTTGGGCGTGATCATCGTCCTTGACCAAATTGACCCAAAAGGGTGCCCCTTTCAAGTGGTCGGATGAGTGTGAGGAGAGCTTTCAGAAGCTCAAGACTGCCTTGACCACAGCTCCAGTTCTAGTTTTTCCATCAGCTTCAGGCTCTTATACAGTATATTGTGATACTTCTCGGATCGGTATTGGGTGTGTCTTAATGCAGGAGGTTAGAGTGATAGCATATGTGTTGCGTCAGTTGAAGCCTCATGTTAAGAAATACCATGTTCATGATTTGGAGTTGGCTGCCATCGTTCATGCACAGAAGATTTGGAGGCATTATCTCTACAGTGTATCTTGTGAGGTGTTTATAGATCATCAGAGCCTCCAACACTTGTTCAAAAAAAGGATCTAAATTTGAGGCTGTGAAGATGGTTGGAGCTGCTAAAGGACTATGAGATCACCATTCTGTATCATCCCGGGAAGGCCAATGTGGTGGCCGATGCCTTGAGTAGAAAGGCGGTGAGTATGGGTAGTCTTGCATTCATTCCCGTTGGTGAGAGACCTCTTGCAGTTGATGTTCAGGCCTTGGCCAACCAGTTCCTGAGATTGGATATTTCAGAGCCCAGTCGGGTTCTAGCTTGTGTGGTTTATCGGTCTTCCTTATATGATCGCATCAGAGGGAGCCAATATGATGATCCCTATTTGCTTGTCCTTAAGAACACGGTTCAGCATGGTGACGCCAGAGATGTGACTATTGGGGATGATGGGTTATTGAGGTTGCAGGGTCGGATTTGTGTGCCTAATATGGATTGGCTACGTGAGTTGATTCTTGAGGAGGCCCACAGTTTGCGGTATTCCATTCATCCGGGTGCCTCAAAGATGTATCAGGACTTGAGGCAACACTATTGGTGGAGAAGAATGAAGAAGGATATAGTGGAGTTTGTAGCTCGGTTCCTTAACTGTCAGCAGGTGAAGTATGAGCATCAGAGACGGGGTGGATTGCTTCAGAGGTTAGAGATTCCAAAGTGGAAATGGGAGCGGATCACCATGGATTTTGTAGCTTGACTCCTACGAACTTAGAGGAAGTTTGATGCTATTTGGGTGATTGTGGATCGGCTAACCAAGTCTGCGCACTTCATTCCAGTTGGTACTACTTATTCTTTAGAGGCTTGGCGGTGATTTACATCCGACAGATTGCTCGCCTTCACGGTGTGCCAGTGTCCATCATTTCAGATCGAGGCACGCAGTTTACATCGCAGTTTTGGATAGTCGTGCAGAGACATTTGGGCACCCAGGTTGAGTTGAGCACATCATTTCACCCTCAGATGGACGGACAATCCGAGCTCACTATTCAGATATTGGAGGACATATTACGCGCTTATGTCAATGATTTTGGGGGTTCATGGGACCAGTTTCTACCGCTCGTGTAGTTTGCCTACAACAATAGCTACCAGTCGAGCATTCAGATGGTTCCGTATGAGGCTTTTTATGGGAGATGGTGTCGATCTCTAGTGGGTTGGTTTGATCCGGGTGAGGCTAGGTCATTGGGTACTGACTTGGTTCAGGATGCTTTGGACAAGGTTAAATTGATTCAGGATCAGCTTCGCACGATGTAGTCTAGACAGAAGAGTTATTTCGATCGGAAGGTCTGTGATGTTTCTTACACGGTTGGGGAGAAGGTTCTACTCAAGGTTTCAACCATGAAGGGTGTTATGAGGTTCGGAAAGAAGGGAAGTTGATCCCGCGGTAAATTGGGCCATTTGAGGCACTTTCGAGGATTGGAGAGGTGGCTTAAAAGCTTGCCTTGCTACAAAGCTTGTCGAGTGTGCATCTAGTATTTCATGTTTCTATGCTCCGGAAGTATGTCGGCGATCCGTGTCATGTTTTGGATTTCAGCACGGTTCGGTTGGATGGTGATTTGACTTATGATGTGGAGCCGGTATCCATTTTGGATCGGTAGGCTAGAAAGTTGGGGTCAAAGGATATAACTTCAGTGAAGGGGCAGTAGAGAGGTCAGCCAGTTAAGGTTTCTACTTGGGAGACCTAGAGGGAGATGCAGAGCAAATATCCACACCTATTTAAGACTCTAGGTATGTTCTATAACCGTTCGAGGATGAATATTTGTTTAAGAGGGGCGGGATGTAACGACCCGTTCGGTCGTTACGAGAGTTGTAGCCTTGTTCCCCCATTTACTTCACCCTTTGTGATTTATAGTTGTTATGTGACTTGTCGGGTTAGTCGGTTCGGGTTTGGAAGGATTTCCAAATGAATTGAGACACTTAGTCTCATAATGGAAAGCTTAAGTTGAAATCGTTGACCGAATGTTGACTTATGTGTAAACGACTCCGGAATGAAGTTTTGATGGTTCCGCTAGCTCCGTTGGGTGATTTTGGACTTAGGAGCGTGTACGAATTTAATTTGGAGGTTCGTAGTTGAATAGGCTTGAAATGATGAAAGTTAAATTTTTGGGAAGTTTGACCGGGAATAGACTTTTTGATATCAGGGTCGGATTTCAATTCCGAAAGTTGGAATAGGTATGTGGTGTCATTTTTGATTTGTGTGTAAAATTTAGGATCAATGGGGCGTGATTTGATAGGTTTCGGCATTGTTTGTAGAAATTGGAAGTTCAAAGTTCATTAGGCTTGAATCTATGTATGATTCCTGTTTTTGATGTTGTTTGGGGTGATTTGATGGTTCGACTAAGTTCGTATCAGGTTTTAGGACTTGTTGGTATGTTTGGTTGAGGTCCCGGGGACCTCGGGTGACCTTCAGATGGTTATCAGATTGAAAATTGACTTAGGAGGTTGCTGAAGTTTTCTGGTGTTTCTGACCTAGTTTACTTATACGCGATCACGTAGGATGGTCCACGATCGCGTAGGCTTAGCTGAACAGTGGAGGAATTCGTTCTATGCGTTAACGAGGAGGAGGTTGCGATCGCGTAGTTGTGGGAGGCTGTGAATCGCGAACGTGTGGCCAGGGTCGCGTTCGCGTAGTGTTTTGAGGTGGAAGTTGGGCCACTCATTTTGTTAATCCGTGGGGTTGTTCACGATCGCGTTAGCCTGAGGGCCAGTGCATTGCATTCGCTTGGAGGTTTCCACGTTCATGTAAGGTTAATTCGTGGGCAGCATAATTGTGCTTCTCGATCGCGAGAAATGTTCCGCGATCGCGATGAAGGCTTAACTGTGCAGATTATAAGTTTCAAAAATAAGGGTTTTGAGTTCATAACACAAAATTAATTTGGGAGCTTGGTAGAAGGCGATTTTTGGAGAGACTTTCACATGGGTGTTTGGGTTAAATGATTCCTATCTAGTTTTGATTAATTTCCATGATTTTTCCTTTGATTCCATCATTAATTTGTGATTTTGGGTGGAAAATTGGGGAAAATGAAGAAAAGTTCTTGGGCTAGATTTTTGATGTTTTGAATGGGATTTTGATATCGAATTTGAGTAATGTTGGTATGGGTGGACTCGTGGTCGTGTGGATGTTCGTATTTTGTGACTTTTACTCGATTTTGAGACGTGGTTGGGGGGGCCAAATTTTGAGTTGATTTTTGACTTTTGACTTAAAGCTTAGTATTTTCTTATGGAATTGATCCATTTAGCTCGTGTTGATTGTATCGAATTGTTTGATGCTTGATTTGAGGCATTAGGAGGTCTATTTGTGAGGCAAAGGTATGTTGGAGTAGATATTTGCTCGGATTGAGGTAAGTAACAGTTCTAAATCTGATTCTGAGGGTATGAAACCCAGTATTAGGTGCCTTGTAATTGGTTTGGAAGTGACGCACATGCTAGGTGACAGGCGTGTGGGCATGCACCGTAGGAATTGTGACTTGGTCCATTCCATGGAACTATGAAGTTGAATACTTTCTTGTTAGCTATATGCTATCCATGTGTTATAGAAATTTTATTGCAAATAATGTTAGAAATCATGTTTAGGCTATGTGTTGGTACTGTTGGGACCCATAGAGGTCGTGTTACATGTTGAATTACCTGCTAATTATTGTTTGTACTCAGTCTCATTTTTACTCGCATGTCATATCTCAGTCTCTATTATTCCTTGTTGATACATCATATCATTGTTGTTTGGGCTGATTTTCATGATTTCTAAGAGCCAGAGAGACTGGAGAGGTTTATGGTTGAATGAGGCCAAGGGACTGATTGTGAGGATATTTAGGGGATCGGGTTGCACGCCGCAGCATGTTTGATTGATTTATGCCATAATTGGCTTGATATAGCGCTTGGGCTGAAGGAGCTCCTCCGGAGTCTAGACACACCTCCAGTGAGCGCAGGTACCTGCTGAGTGCGAGTGTCGAGCGACTGAGAGGAATGAGTGACTGTGAGAAATGAGTAATCGTGAGGTTGGAGTGAATGGGAGGATTGAGTGATTGTTTCTCTGAGAGGATGCATTTGATTTCATTATTAATGTACTTAGCTGTCGTATATCACTATTTTGAAATTTCTGAGAGATATTACATCCTGTTCTACTTGAACTTGACATGTATATACTGATTTGACTTAAATTGTCGGACTTGAAAGCATGCCTATTTTCCTATATTGAGACTACTATAACAGTGTAGCTCGTCACTATCTTCAGCTCTTTATTTAGTCTTGTTACTTACTGCGTTAGTTGTACTCACGCTACACCCTGCACTTCGTTTGCAGATCCAGGTATTTCCGTACACGGTAGGTGCTGATTTCTTCGTACAATTGATCTTCTAGGAGGTTCCAAGTTAGTTGCCCGGCGTTCGTAACCCTTGTTTCTCCTTTCCTATCTTTCCTTTTATCTTATTTTATTTCGGACTATCGTAGACAGTGTATTCCAGACTTGTGATATTTAGATGCTCATGTACTCTGTGACACCTCGATTTGGGAGTTTTTTCGCGTTGTGTTTTAGACCTTTCTATCATAGTTTATGAGAAGTAGTTATTTAAACTGCTTTAAATCAATTTTGTTACAGTGTTGGCATTGTTCGTAAATGTTGGCTTGACCATTACCACGATAGGCGGCATCACGACAGGTTAGTATTTGGGTCGTGACATGTTGTCACCATTTTCTTTTAATTTTCTTAATAAATAAAAACCATGATTTTAAAAGTAATAAAATGAACAATTAATTGGATAATTCATTATTGACTAGCCTAACGACAACGTTAGACGACATCACGCTCTATAGTGAAAACTTGGTCGTGACAAAATACAGTTGACACATATTGTATTTGTTGCACGTTTGAATACAAGTGATACAATGTGGTAACAATTGAATAGTATCTACAAATGATAATTAGGAAAACAACAATTATGTATGGTAATTAGGCTCTAAACTGTAATGCTTTCACCCAAAAACTAATTTGAGTTTTTGGGACTTGAATTTATTTTTCAAAAATTTCAATATTTATCAAATTCTAAGAACAAAACAAATAATATTTTCGATTTTTTTAGAAAAAATATAAGAAATATCTATGTCCAAATGGGAGTTTAGAGGCGTGCGAAAAATTTAATTAGCCATCCAGATGTCTTTTTATAACGGCTAAATTCAGGAGGGAACTAAAATCAAATTTTCATGTTCTTTTGTTGTTTCTTTTTTCTTCTATTCATTTCTTTTCTTTCTACAGTATAAATTAAGATTCTTCTTCATCCTCTTTGTGTCTATACTTTTCACTTCTGAACAGCTCTTGAATGTAGTTATCCAAAAAAAAATTATCTCTTTGTTCTCTTTTCTTCTTCTTCTTTCATAAAACCCTAATTTTATCAAGACGCCTTTGTGAATACCTTTTCTTTTCCTTTAATATTTTTAAAACACACATCTTTTGAAGAAAGAACTACAATGTTTGTTGAGGATTTGCAACAATGGCTCTCATCGAATTGGTAAAAAGATAACCATCACTTCTCTTTTTACCTTGATTTATAGTTAAAGATGGTATTGATATGGAAGTTTAAACTTATTTTTTGTTTAGACTTAATGAACATGTGAACAATTAAATTTACACATCTTCTCCCACTTAGAGTTTTTGTGTTTTTGTAGAGTGCGCCTCAGGCACCATATAATATTGAGTTAGGGTATTTTAGCCATGGAAAGTTATAGTATAGAATGTAACGAAACATGAGAAATTTAAGTATAAAACTCAAAAAAGGTGATTGTTTTAGTCGGGTTGGGATCCCCTCCAGTATCCATTCGTCCAGTATTTCTCAATGGAATAGTAAGACATCGCCACGTGTCAATCCAAACTTTTAATGGCTAAGATTTGCTTTACATTTCATCAGTCATTTTTTTAGTACTTTAAGATCAAAGAAAAATTCCTTTCTGGAGTTCCATTGACGCCGAAAGCATAGATGCCGGATGCGTAACTCAATATTCTAACTTACTCCAAGATTCCTTTTCGAAACTTATGAGTTGAATTTGGATATCCTCCCTTATTTTTTCAATAATTCTTTGTTTTATCTTTGCAGAAATATACCAATTTCATATTCTAATTATGAGTGAAAGCCGCTAAGCATTAGATCATAGCATTACATACGCATTCCAAAATCATCACTTCTATAACAACAAATCTTACCTTTGATGTCTCCTTCAATCATTTAGGGAAGTTTGCCCCCTAAAAAAGTACAAGTACAAGATCAAGACAAATCTTCACGAACAGATAAAAGAGGGGTGGGTGAAGGGATATAAGTGAATAGAAAGACGAGAAAAAAATGGATTATCTTATTGTATTATTTTTTCAGAATAATGTTTGTTTTGATTGTTAAGTTAAAATTTGTTGTATTGTATTGTTAAATTCATTGTTCCGGAATAATAAAAAATCCCATTTTTTGACACAACTGTTTTGGTCTGGTGGGATTGTTTTCTATTTTTCTTTCTAATTATTCCTTAACTTATTACTTTATAATTCTATTTTACTCTTTTACCTTTTTTTATTTTAAATAATAGCAAAATATTTTTCTCATATAATTCTATAATAGAATTCTTCGTGAAGTCTAATAACATATAAAAATTCTCAAAGACAACGTTCCAAATATAAGTTATATAATAACCTACATACGTGAAAAACTCGTTTTGTTCTTCTGCCGCTTCTCCATACTCTTCAGGTAAAGGTTTTGTTTTCCTTTTGTCTGAATGGAATCTACTAAACATTTTTTTTAAAATTTTTATTATTATGAATATAGTGTACTTATTATTATTTTTAATATTATTAACTTGTTCAACTAATTTTGATAGAATTTGCATGAATTTAATTGCTTAATTTATATATAAGACATAATTAGAGATAAATTAGTATAAAGGGGTTTTCTTAAATAATTTTTATGTGTAATTCTTGATAAATTAAATATTTAAAACAATTGAGAGTATTTTAGTAAACTTATCAGTTACAGTACAATACGATACAGTCAAACCAAACATTTTATTTAACAATAAAAAATAATACAATCTATCCAAACATTGTATTCATTAAATGATACGATACAATACGATACATTATAAAACAACAGGGTACAGTGATCCAAATAGAGTTTGCACTATTCCAGAAACAAGTTATTGTTTGCTTTAAAATACTAGTAACACAAAATGACTCATGAAATGTAAAGCAAATCTTATACATTAAAAATTTGGATTGACACGTTTCGATGTCTTACCATTCCATTGAGAAATAGTGGACGGATGAATACCGGAGGGGATCCCAGTCTTAGTCATTAACACTAATTAAAATAACAATTTATTAAGTTATTCTTATTTAGTCTTTGATGTCGACTAACTATCATTCTTGTTTTTACTATATTAAGTCTCTGCCCATTTATTAGAATAAGGGTAAAAATGAAAAAAAGAAAAAAAAGAAAAACTGAATTACATCCATTGTCCCCCGGCTGCAATCACAAGCAAAGGAGTAACATTTTAGTGTGGGCCCCAAAATAAGCATGTTTTCTAGGAGACGGTATAAAAGTAGATTCGATGCACAAGGATAACTCTTAATAAAAAAATGAAGATAGAACTAATCAAGATTCAAGATCATATAGGAAGTTATGAATCCATTGACAAAGTTCATATCACGTCGATCTGTACGACATTTTAAAAACCTCACTAACCAACCAAATGAATGAACTATCGGATGAAGAGAAAACATTCCCTCCCTCTAAAGATAATATCAACATGGTCTTTCATTCTTTTTGTTCTTAGGAGTGAAGATGTTATATTATATATTATGCTACACAAGCACTTATTCAAGAATGGACATTATATATTATGGTGAGAGTGGACATTTACGTTTTCATTCTAAGAAGAGCATGAAATACTTGTTAAGAAGGTAAATAATTGTTCTAACTCTGCTATGGACACAAGGGCACTTTGCTTCATGATTCAATTTGTTGGGAAGGCCATGATTGCTGACGCGTTTGCAATTAGGAAAACTATTGAAAATACATATTTTCTCTAATGCAAATGGGATTGTAAATGAGGTTGTACGCTCCTTTGGACATATCTCGTCTGGTTTCGAGGTAAAAAAAAGAATTCCTCACATACCAATTACAAGCTTGAGCTGAATAAAACAAGAGAGTACAATTTTTGCACAAGAGTATATATCACCAAATGTAACCAGAAGCTAAGAAAGAAAAAAGTAACCTATCAAAAAAGCTTAGAAAAGTTTGTAGTCAGTCTATCTTATCCTTCAACATTGACAGAAATAGCTACACTTTCTGATTATGAGGGCAATCTTCAGCTCTCCCACAATTTGGTATCAGCATAGCACAACCTGTTATGATTACAAACTCATCAAGAGAGCATAATTTTTGGAATTCAAATGCTACATCCTCAACTCTATTACAGAAGAAACTCCTGCAATCTCACAAATGATAACAATCATGTCACCCGCAATCAAGCTGACGTAGATGCTTCACCCTCATTACATGCAAACTCAACAAGGAGAACCGCAAAACTGGAAAGAAATCAACCTACAGAAAAGCAAATTCTAGTTTGAATACTATTAAAAGGTTGAAGAGAAATTAAAAAAATATCAAATGCTTGCTCCGGTCTCCTTACTGTCCTGCCACCTCTGTCTTTTCTCTTTTTGTTGTATCAATAATCAATGTCTGTAAGTGAAATGTCAAACATCTAATCATGAACACATTAGGGTCAACAACAAACAACAACATACCCATACGCAGACCTTACCCCCTACCCCGAAAAGGGTAGAGAGGCGGTTTCTGGGAGACTCTCGGCTCAATCAAGAGAGACAATAATATCAAAAAAGGCATGTAACAACAAAAGATGCCAGAAAGAAAATAACACAACGAATAAGTGAAAGGACAATAACACAAAACTATGCAAAACAACAATGTGAACACAACATAGACCACTAACAAAACTCTATCAGACTACCTAAAGACTCTAATCATGAACACATTAGGGTCACCAAAAGAAAAGTAGCTCCAATTGCAGATCCTTAGTTGAGCAGCAAAATATGCATTCCAAACAGTCTACTCAGCAAAATAAGACCAACTGCGAGAACTTGCATGTCTAGAAGGTACATGGGCTAGCCCAAGATAAATGATTAAGGCTTATATTAACAAGCCATGTGGGATAGTAGCAGTATCATGTTCCTCATCAGACTTGGACTACTTAGCTAAACTGTGTGCAAGCCAACTGCAGTTAACCGAAATAACTTGCAAAGCCCAAGGGTAGCTAAGTGCCAAAGGAGCTGCAAAGAGGAACATCTATGCAGACTCAAAACAATTGTGAGAGCCTGGACATCCAAAAGTTGCGATTGTTAAGCCAATATAAGCGCCCAAAGCATATAGTTTATTCTCTAATAATAAGGTAACATTTCAAGCCGCTGCCCCTTTAAAGGAGCGAGCTAAGCAAACTGTGAAAAGATTAGAAGATCCGGCCAAAGAAGGTTATAGCCTTTTAGATTTCTTGCTCGTTAGCGCCCCCCCACCCATATTATTTATATTATAGTAATAATTGAACTAAAGAAAGTTTGACAACCTAACTAATTGAAAGGGGATGTGCTCAAGCATGCGAAGAAAGCTGAAGAGCTTCTCTTTACACGAGCCAATTATGTGTGGCGCTGCATATGGCAAGCGTTACCCATCGTTTGCAAGCCATGTTTATTATAAGATTTTCACATTCCTCATCAAACTTGGACCATGTGGTCACTAGAGTGCAAGCTGATAATTAAACGAAAATAATTCACAGAGCCCAATGGTAGCATCGATATGCTAAGTCATGATAGCTAAGTGCTAACAAAGCCAGACAATTCTCCTTTCACAAATTGTCCATCAATGTGCACGCCGAGGACAAGGAATGTCTATCTTGGTCAAACTATCCACGGCAATGTTCTTATTAGATTCTGCGGTCGGAAAAAAAAAAGGATTAGACAATTGAATCCTCGATGGAAATAGAACTATTGGATTAGTCAATTCAATCCTTGATGGAAATAGAACTATTGAAGTTGGAAGATCATTTTGAGATCTTATGAATTTGGTCTTTACTTGGGCATGGACAATTTCCTTTCAAATCCCAGCGAAGGCAAAAAAACACTACCCGTTTGTCCAATCTTTGATGGACGGAGTTACCTGGTACCAGAGTTACCCTGTTGCTGGTGGGAGGTAGCAGGTATCTCGTGGAATTAGTCGAAGAGCGCAGAAGCTGGCCCAGACCCACGGTTATAAAACAATCTCTACCATAGCAAGCACTCACTTGCAGATTAGGAATATCTTCATTCCTAATCTTATATTCGCCCACCCTCTCCCGAATATAAGATTAGGAATGAAGATATTCGGGAGAGGATGGGCGTGGCTCCGGTGGACGACAAGATGGGGGAAGCACGACTTAGATGGTTCGGACACGTGCAGAGAAGAAGCCTAGATGCCCCGGTTAGGAGTTGTGAGCGGTTGGCTTTGGCAGGTACGAGAAGAGGTAGAGGGCGCCTAAGAAGTATTGGGCCGAGGTGATCAGACAGGACATGGCACGGCTTCAGATTTTCGAGGACATGGCTCTTGATAGAAAGGTGCGGAGGTCGAGCATTAGGGTTGTAAGTTAAAGGGTAGTCGAGCGGTTTTCCTCTTTGGACCGACGAGTATGATAGTGTTTTGTCTAGCTCTGCTAGCGATTTATGTTGTGTTTCACACTTTTGCATAATATTTGTGTTACTGTTTTTCCATTTATTTGCTGTCTCTCATGTTGCTGATATTACTTTTCGGGTTTTGTTGTCACAAATCCATTGTCTCTGAGTCGAGGGTCTCACGGAAACAGTCTCTCTACCCCCTCTGGGGTAGGGGTAAGGTCTGCATACATTCTACCCTCCCCAGACCCCACTGGTGGGATTATACTGGGTTGTTGTTGTTGTATAGCAAGCACTCACTTCCGTAAATGACTTCACTAAACAAACAAGAAAAGATATTCCAATTTTATTAGTCAAGCACTAACAAGCAAGACAATTGCGTTCACTATCACAAAAGAGTAGTGGGTCCAGAAACTAATCGACTTACACCTCAACATAGGGAGCTCAAGTTCAACTCTTCCCGGCAGCATTGGGACTCCCACATTGGGATTTCAATTATCAGTGAACAGCACATTAGCTTAAGATTAATAGTGAACTTCGTGTCCATATTAAAGCATATTCGGGCACAGTAGTATGACAACTCAGAATCAAATAGAGTGATCTCTCCTCTTTCCATAATGGATTGAAGCGACAATATTTTCATATACTTGTCCTCTGAGTACCATCACCAAACGAAGGGATCAAGGTTTGATATTATAAAGTAGTCGCAACTTGCAACTGAAAACCACATTAGGAACTGGGTGAATCACATCCAAATGGAGACCAAAGCTGATGGATCTAAAAGTTGAGGTCGGATAGGAGTTTCCACGGAAAATACTAATAACCAGAGGAAAAAGGAGAAGGAAGAAAGATAGAACATGGATTAGCTGCTTTAAGTTGGTATACACAACATTCCATGTCTTCCTAGCAAAACTATTTTACTAGTAAAAGCGTGTACACTTAATTAAACTGAACTTGTGCATAACCAGAAGCCAAGAAATATGCTGTTAGCAAATTATCACTAAAAGAATAATCAATTCATTAAACTGAGTCGAAGACACTTCTTACAGTTTACATGTTAAACAGAGTATAAGATGTTTGAGCACCCTAACTCAAACACCCCACCCCACCCCCCACCCCCAAAAAAAAATTCCAACAAAAGAATCATACAATGAGCTATGGTTCTGACAAATGAGGCGATCCCTCGCCCTTACTTCTATTTTGTTTTTCAAGTACACTGCCCAACAAAGGGGTGGAGCTAGTTAGACTATCATAGAAAGATACCATTCCAATCCTTAAGAAACACAGAGATCAGTTATATAGGGCAGAACAGAGGTTTGGTGAGGCTGAAAGAGAAGAAGTACCAACTCAGTTACTGCAGGTAGGCCTATCCTTATTTATTCTCATATCCATTTATATCACTCAATCATAGTAAATAAATTGAAGTTCCATCTCCAATGCGATTCTAAGGAGATATAATCACTGGAAAACAAGGAGAAGACTCGACATTAAGTCCAACATAAAAGACAAAGTTAAAGAAATTTATCTCAATTGATACGATGAGCAATGGTATAACTTTCCTTCTATAAACAGCAGCGAACCAATCATACGCACTATATAATTTACATAGGTCCTCGGGTGAAAAACGATCACAGCGGGAACAATCACATAAAATAATGCTTATTGACATTAAAATAAGAATACAAATACTAAAAACATTTTAACAAGTACAACGAACAAAGACCTTCGTTATTAATGGAGTTCATCAAAAAGCGCAAAGAACAAAGACTACCATGACTTATTATGTAAAATGAACAAATTCAAGTATCAAAACACAACAACCTACTAGAAAAGCTAAGACGCGCAAAGAACAAAGACTACCATGACTTATTATGTAAAATGAACATATTCAAGTGTCAAAACACAACAACCTACTAGAAAAGCTGATGTCGTTACACTAACTCTTGCTTACATATCATGCAACAAAAGACAAATGAAAGCACAAAGATCTAGCCATTCTCACCATCATGGTGTCAAGGCACCAGTTTCCAAGTTCTCCATCTGAACACTGCTTTTCAACGGCACATACTCCCCAAGGTATCCACCAAGATGATCATACAGAGCAGTCTTGTCTATTCCCTGGTGATGATAACTCTTGCAAACATAGTAAAACACACTTTGTACCAAAAGCCCCACAAGATTCACAATCACCAATACTCCAACCAAGAATCCACCAACCACAATTCTTGAAAACACACCATAACTTTCACCTCCATGCACTACAATTGTCCCAAAAAAACCATTAATCACCCCACAAATTGACAAGTACCCGAAAACAAGGAAAAATGCCATCCCTGTCCTCCCTTTCAACAACTCATAACTCTTCTTCATAGCTCCTATACCATAAACAGGCTCAAGAACAGACACCACACTAGCCAAATGCCACAATGCACTGATGTAAACATGCACTACAAGGAAGAGCACAAACACAACCAAGAATGAAAAGAGGAACAAAACCACATTCTGGGTATCTGCTGCCACAATCAAAAGCACAAGAAAAATCAAGAACACGGTGTTATAAGCCAGCATAGAAAGAGAAACCCAAATGAAAGTAATAAAAAGCCTCTTGAAAACACTGGGAATAGCAGCTAAGGTGGAGGAAAAAGACACAGGCTTTGAGGTGTAAATTGATGCCACAGTGAAAACAACAGCAGCAGTTGAAAGCAAAGAGAAACCAAACAAGAAAAGCAGGTAACAGAACTGGAAAACAATGAGCTTTGTCCACTGTGAGGCATGAGATGAATTTGGGTTTTCTTGAAGCTGAGTAATGATGGGGTGAGTGAACAAAGAATGAGCTAAGATTGCAAAAGACAAAGGGAATATTAATGTAAGGGTAATGAGGTAGAAAGTTTTTGGGGATCTTTTGGGTATGGAGATTGATTCTTTGAAAATATCAGGTATAGTCAAGAATTGAAGCTCCTCTGGTGGCAGATCCATTACTTAAAAACAATGAGAAGCAATTCTTGATTTGGGAAATTCTTGAATTTTTTTAGCTGAAAAGGGTGTGATCTTGGATGGAAGATGATTTCAAGATTGAGTAATGATTCTTGCTCTAATGCACCGCCACGTTTTTTCTCGAAAAAGTTGGTAAAGTGTACGCGTTAAAGTATTAGGTACAAAGATTGCTGCATCAGTTTTTTCTAATCGTCCTATCAACTTTTTAATTTTACATTAGATTATTCTATAATACAGAGATTAGTATAGATGGAATGTCGGAGGAGCAAAGGGATTATGTTTTGTGAATCGTGATTATTGTCTAATCGTGTTTATTTAATAATGTAGAGAGAAGGCTAAAGTGATGAAAACTATGGTTGATAGTAAATTGCTTTAGCCATTCCATTTCTACTAAAAAAAATTTTATATGTTAGAGAGTTCTATTTTGTGGCTAAGTTATTTTTTCCCTATAAACAGGGGTCTTATCCCATTGTAAATCATCCCAAAATTCAATAAGAATTTTATCTCTCTTTCTCTGCAATATTATTCTTATTCTTTTATTGTTTCATAATACGTTATCAGCACGAAACTCTACCGTCTCGAGAAGCTCTTTGATAAGATTAAGNTGACTGACATTATGAAAAGAAAGTTCGTTGCCCTTGAAATTTCGGGCAAGAACTATATGACATGGGTGTTGGATGCTGAAATCCATTTAGATGCAATGGGTCTTGGAGACGCCATTAAAGATAAATATAAAGCATCTACCCAAGACTGTGCTAAGGCCTTGATTTTCTTGCGCCATCACCTTGATGAAGGGTTGAAAATAGAATATCTCACAGTCAAAGATCCACTTATTTTGTGGAATGGCTTAAAGGAAAGATATGACAACTTAAAGTTGGTCACTTTTCCACAAGCACCATATGATTGGGCTCAGACGTTAAGTCTGTTTCTGAATATAATTCTGCGATGTTCAGAATTACTTCTAGATTGAAACTCTGTGGAGATACTATCACTGATTATGATATGCTTGAAAAACGTTTACAACGTTTCATGCTTCCAATATGATCTTGCAACAGCAATAGCGAGAGAAAGGTTTCAAGAAGTGCTCAGAGTTGATTTCTCTTCTCCTTGTGGCTGAGCGAAATAATGACTTGCTCATGAGAAATCACGAAAATCGACCCACTGGGTCTACACTATTGCCTGAAGTGAGTGAAGTGTATTCTCATTATGTCAAATGTGAGAAAGGTCGTGGCCCTATTAATGGTCGTGGTCGTGGTCTTGCCTGTGGACAAGGAAGAAATTTTCCTGGTGTTAATCACCCCCAAAGAAAAATAACCACCAAAAGTAGAAAAGGAAATATGAGAAGCCAAAGACAAATGGTTCAGAGACTGAATGTTATTGTTGCGGTGGAAAAGGCCATTGGGCAAAAAATTGTCGTGTACCAAGACATTTGGTTGAGCTTTATCAAGCATCTCTAAAGAATAAAGGGCCTGAAGCTAATTTTGTCAATGATAATGAATTTGACATCACCCACTTAGATGTGGCAGACTTCTTTGAGCGCCCTGATGGAAAAATAGACCACTTGATCGGTGATGGATCCGTGGTTAAAGATAATTGAGTAGTTTAATCTTTAATTTTACCTATTCGTAATAGTTAATGAATAAACATCATGTAATCATAGTCTTTACATGAGTAGTAGTCATTAATTTTATTTATTTTAGAAACAATGTTAGTTCTTTTTTATTAAATATAGTTGTATGATTTTTTTTTTGCTTTGGCATTATAAGTTATTGATTTGTCCAGTTATTATGGACTGATAGAGTTAGTAGTATCTGTTATTACTTTTATGTCTGCTATTGTATCAACACTTGTTATCATGATTGCATCTATTTATAATTTTGGTAACACGTGATGGGAGATGACTTGAAACAGTCGTAAGTAGCTTTAAGAAAAGCAACATGTATTCCTCTTGTGAATTGACAATATTCATGGGATGTTTGGTGACCAGAACATATCCTATAATTACATTGTTCAGTTAATAATAATACGTAATAAATTTTGTTACGTTAATAATAAACTTCAGTTTTCATTGTTGCTTTAATAATGAATTTTCTTTATTAAATACAAAAGTAAATAACTTATATATGTAAATAGATTTGTTATAATTGTATTAATCACATGTGTAGTGTACTTATAATTGTATTATTTTTAGCTACTTAATTATTTGTATTATAATTAGAATTCGTTCGAAAAATTTAACTTTATTTCTTTCCTTTTTCTCTGAAAATAATAATATTTATTTGTATATTTCTATTTTATGTCAAACCATGGGAAGCAAATATGGATATCTCACAAAACAAACTTGGATCAAAATTCAATTGTAAAATATTTGCTTAATTGATTCATATACGACACATACAATATTCAAAGAGAAGAAATATTTCTCTCATTTAAATATGTGTAAGGCAGATGTTAATACAATTTCTGGTAGTAGTAAATTAATTGAAGGCTCTGGAAAAGCTACTATAACTCTGCCTAAGGAAACAATACTTATCATAGAGAATGCTATGTTCTCCTCCAAGTCCAAGAGGAACTTATTGAGTTTTAAAGATATCTGCCGAAATGGATATCATATTGAGACAATGGATGAGAATAATCCTGAATATCTCATCATTACCAAGAATGTCTCTGGCCAAAAGAGGGTTATTGAGAAGTTCCCATCTTTATCTTGTGGCCTGTATTGGACAAGAATTAGTGCAATTGAAGCACATTCTATTGTAAACCATAAGGTTACTGATTCCAATACTTTTGTACTTTGGCATGATCGATTGGGACACCCTGGATCAATTATGATGAGACGAATTATAGAAAACTCAAATGGGCATCCATTAAAGAATTTAAAGATTCTTTTAAATAATGAATTTTCTTGCACTTCTTGTTATCAAGGCAAGTTAATTATAAGACCATCACCAACAAAGGTTGAGATTGAGTAACTTGCATTTTTGGAACTATACAAGGGGACATTTGTGGACCTATTCGCCCCTCTAGTGGGTCGTTTAGATATTTTATGGTCTTAATAGATGCATCCTCTAGATGTCTCATGTGTGCCTATTATCATCTCGCAACCTCGCGTTTGCAAAATTAATGGCACAAATAATTCGATTACGGGCGCAATTCTCCGATAATCCAATTAAGTCTATTAGACTTGATAATGCTGCTGAGTTTTCACCCAAACATTTAATGATTATTGCTTATCAATTTGGATAAAAGTGGAACATCATGTAGCTCATGTTCACACTCAAAATGGCCTTGCAGAGTCTTTAATTAAACGTCTGCAATTGATAGCAAGACCGTTACTCATGAAAACGAGGCTGCCCACTTCTGTTTGGGGTCACGCCATTTTGCATGCAGCAATGCTAGTTCGTCTCAGACCGACAAATTATCATAAATATTCCCCGTTGCAATTATTTTTGGGTCATGAAACTAATATATCCCATTTAAGAATTTTTGGATGCGTAGTATATGTGCCTGTAACACCTCCATATCGCACCAAAATGGGTCCCCAAAGAAGGTTAGGAATATATGTTGGGTTTGAATCACCCTCCATTATTCGCTATCTTGAAACATTATTGGGGGATTTATTCACNAAATTTTGTGGAAAAATCCATCATTATCTCATCTTGATCCACGTACCTCTATTTGTGAAAAAGAGGTGCAAAAGATTATTCATTTGCAAAGAATAGCAAATCAAATGCCAGACGCATTTACGGATTTGAAAAGGATAACAAAATCACATATCCTTGCAGGGAATGTTTCAATCCGTATTGATGTCCCTATTGGACAATCTTCTAGTGTCATAGCTAATGAGTCACAAGCACGCCTAAAACGTGGCAGACCATTGGGTTCTAAGGATCGAAATCCTAGAAAAAGGAAAATAAATGATCAAAATGACACTACGAAAGAGTCTCATGAAGAAATCCACGATTTAATAAATTCTGAGATTCATGAAGAAACCACTGAACCTGAGACTCAAGATAATAAGGAACTACCAATAAATCCAATCGATATTGAGACAAATTTGAATCGAGTCGATATAGTGGTGGATTATTTCTTTGCATATAATGTTGCATCTAACATTATGCAAGATAATGAGGATCTTGAACCTCAATCTGTTGGAGAATGTCGACAAAGACATAATTGGCCAAAATGGCAAGAAGCAGTCCAATCAGAGTTGAATTCACTTACGAAATGTGAAATTTTTGGGCCTGTAGTCCAAACACCTAATGGTGTTAAGCCTGTTGGCTATAAATGGGTCTTTGTATGCAAGAGGAATGAGAAAAATGAGGTACAAAGATATAAGGCACGCCTTGTTGCACAAGAATTTTCACAAAGGCCTGGTGTCGATTATGAAGAGACATATTCACCCGTCATGGATGCTATAACGTTCCGTTATCTCATTAGTTTTGTTGTCCATGAAAAGCTTGACATGCATTTAATGGATGTGGTTACCGCCTACCTTTATGGCTAACTTGATAATGAGATATACATGAAAATTCCTGAGGGGTTTAAAATGCCTAACGCACATAATTCAAAGTCCCGAGAAATGTTTTCAATCAAATTGCAAAGATCTTTGTATGGTCTAAAGCAATCAGGACGTATGTGGTATAATCGTCTTAGTGAGTACTTATTAAAGGAAGGTTATATAAATGATGCCATTTGTCCATGTGTTTTTAT
The DNA here is from genome assembly GCA_005239525.1 of Nicotiana knightiana. NCBI lineage: Eukaryota > Viridiplantae > Streptophyta > Magnoliopsida > Solanales > Solanaceae > Nicotiana > Nicotiana knightiana. The sequence goes on along the minus strand of ML404513.1, from coordinate 44,303 downwards.
AAAGAAAACAACATCGGAATTTGTTGTACTTGCCGTATATGTTGATGACATAAACCTTATTGGAACTCCTATAGAACTCCAAAAGGCAATTGATTATTTAAAGAAATAATTCGAGATGAAAGATCTCGGAAAGACAAAATTAATTCTTGGTTTGCAAATTGAACACTTGGCAAATGGGATCTTTGTGCATCAATCTACCTACATAGAAAAGGTACTGAAACGGTTTTACATGGATGGAGCACATCCATTAAGTACTCCGATGGTTGTTCGATCACTTGATGTGAATAAGGATCCATTCCGACCTCGAGAAGAGAATGAAGAGCTACTTGGTCCTGAAGTACCATATCTTAATGCAATTGGTGCACTAATGTATCTTGCCAACACTACAAGGCCTGACATAACTTTTTCAGTTAATGTCTTATCAAGATATAACTCTGCTCCTACAAGGAGACATTGGAATGGAATCAAACACATATTACGATATCTAAAAAGAACTACTGATATGGGCTTATTTTATGGCAATAATTACAGTCTTGATCTTGTTGGTTATGCCGATGTTGGGTATTTATTTGATCCACATAAGGCCCGATCTCAAACAAGTTATGTGTTTTCCCGTGGAGGCACTGACATATCTTGGCGATCGACTAAGCAATCGATCGTGGCTACTTCATCTAATCATGAAGAGATAATTGCTATTCATGAATCAAGTCGAGAATGTGTGTGGTTGAGGTCCATAATACATCTTATTCGAGACAAATGTGGTTTAAAGTGTGACAAACTACCCACGATTTTGTATGAAGACAATGCAGCATGCATAGCACAATTGAAGGGAGGATTCATAAAAGGAGATAGGACAAAACATATTTCACCAACGTTATTTTTCACACATGATCTTCAAAAGAATGGTGATATCAATGTGCAACAAATTCGTTCAAGTGATAATATTGTTGATTTATTCATAAAATCTCTACCGACGTCAACCTTCAAGAAGTTAGTGTACAAGATCGGGATGCGAAGGCTCAAGGATATGAATTGATGCTCTCATCAGGGGGAGTTAATGCGCGTTGCACTCTTTTTCCCTTAAAAGGTTTTGTCCCACTGCATTTTCCTTGCAAGGTTTTTAACGAGGCAACCAAAAGCTGCATTTCTAAACATGTGTACTCTTTTCTAGACTTTTTTTTTTCCATTGGGTTTTATTTTAGTTAAGGTTTTAACGAGGCACATTATTTGTTGAATAGACATTCAAGGGGGAGTGTTATAAATAGAACTCTATTTAGAGTGAATGTCTATCTTTTAGAGAGTTCTACTTTGTGGCTAAGTCATTTTTCCCCTATAAATAGAGGGGTCTTATCCCATTGTAAATCATCCCAAAATTCAATAAGAATTTTCTCTCTTTTTCTGCAATATTGTTCTTGTTCTTTTATTGTTTCATAACATTTACCTTTTTATTATTCTTAGCTCTTGCAATAAGAAGTCGTTTGCTTGATGGTATTGAAATAATTAATTATAATATAGAATTTTTGTAGATATTATAATTTTTGGTTAGCTGTAAAAAAATTATCACCACATAATAATGCAGTGTTCAATTAGTTGAGAGCAATAGATATATTTTTATGCTAGATAAAACATGAAGTCATCCTTAAAAAAAAAGAAGAAAAAAACAGTCATTCTGGGATTAAAGTACTTAAATATAAAATTACCATTTTAAAGTAGGTAATTCATGTGTAATAATTTTTTATTAATTAAGTATCACATAATAACTCATTCATTATTAATCACCACATAAATAATCTGCACATATAATTTTCACATAGCTAATATGTGAACCAAACGACCCTAATAATTTCTCCTAGGCGTGCCTCCATCGCAAGATGCTCCTAAAACCAATCTCCTTGTATGGAAATTAAGTTTTCTAAATTTTTTTATAAAACGGCATACAATAACTCAAATAAATTTCTAAAAATTGACTATTTTCCTTTTTCATTGTGTTATTCTGAAACAACAATTGTTTCAAAACCATCCAAACAGAAATTTTCAAAACATGAATTTTAAAAGAACTTAAAAAATCACCGCTAAATTCCTAACACAATATCATCAAATCCTAGAGTCTAGTGATTCGGCGAGAGTTTCCAAACAACAGGCGTGGATTTAATGTCGAGGGAAAAAATTTAAAAGAAAAATTCTCCAACAACAATGTACGTTAATTCTGATTATCGTAATTACTACTATAGTTCAATGTTTACCTGTAAAATGATACAGTTAAATTTGTATTGTGGTTTATAGACACATGAATTAATTTGACCAAAAATATAAAATAACGAAGAAAAAAAATAAATTAATTAAAGAAAATACAAGCCTAACTGTGAACGAGCCTCTCAGTAAGAAAGAATGGTCCTCCTACAACTAGCACAATCATCCCCCTTCAACTATATTCTGAGATGGATCTTCAAGTTCAACAAGAAACCCCTAACCCTTAAAATAACATAAATAGGCCCGTCAGTAGATATCCTTCTTGCATTTGTCCTGCTAGTCTCCATGGTGTGAAAGAAGATTGTGACTGAAAAAACATTAAAGTTTTAGCCCCTAATTAAGTAGAAAGGGTCACCTTTAGCAAACCAAGGTTCATGCACATTTATCCGTACCCTTTCACTTTAAGAATGGACCGGGAAATCGATCCCATTATTTTAGAGTTTTGCCACAACTATCAAGTTTGCTTGGCTCAGGTACGTCCGTCAATATGGCGAACGGTAGCTTGCCTTCGGGTCCTGTGCTCCCGGGCCGGTGAAACCACCACTCTTGCTCACTTGATCAACCTTACTCCCCAAAAATTTTTCTTGGAGGTATTATAAAACTCAGCAAACGTGGTCACGACGCCATCGTCAGCAGTGTTGATGACGATAACGATCGTGGTTGGATGGAGAGGTTCGTTGCTATTGCTACCAGGGACATCCTTTCGACGACAACACCTCATATCCCCTGTATCCTAGAACTTTACTCGTAAGTTTTTCAAATATGCTTCTTTCACTACGTTAAAGAAAATTTTCTTCTCTGCTAACTTTGCCTTCACATATCAGCTACCTGTTGGGTTCCTCCAATGGTTCAAAACTTAATCCAACGGGTACAAAAAAATTTAGATGTTTCTGCATAGATTCCCGTAAGTGGAAAAAAATTTCACCCAAATTCAACTGGAAGGCCAAAAACCATGGTAAGAAAAACTTCCCCTTTTCCTTTTTAATCTTCAACATGATACAATATAAATTTATTGGCTCCTTTTCACAATACGTAGGCTTTTCGAAGGGGTCTTTTGTCTGCCCCGTTGTTGAGGTTTCCCATGACCTAATTATGGCTCATCAACAAATTCAAGCAGTCATTGACCGGAAGAGGGATCATGACTAATGGCCAAATCTTATTTGGAGATATTTTCAATCAAATGCATGATGGCATGACCAAGATTTTTGTGCCAAAGCAAGGGATCATCAGTGATGGATGCAAGACAGATATGACTTTCCAGATTATCAATGCAATCTAAAATGTAGACATTTTCATACCTCTTTCTTGAAGAATGATTTTACCTGATTCATCTTCAATAGCACAACCATTTGTCGCGCACCCTTTTTTTCCCTCCTCCTTAGCGGAAGATCGGGTTTATGACATTGGTTGGGACAACTCTTTCCTTTTGGGAAAGGGGTTTGTATATTTTGAAGAGTCGCCACCTTACGATTTTAACGGTGCGTTAGGGAACCTAAGGGGTTCAATTACAACTATGTTGCTAGCCAGAGATTTGGGTAAGGGCTTGAAATTATCCTAAAGGGAAGGTGTTAGGCACCCCTCAGGATCCACAAGTGTGGTTCCCGGCCAAATGGTTTTGTGAATTTGTACAACTAACAACTAACAAGTAAAGGCTCAAATAAGAGGGGATTTAAGTCTTAAGCATACAGGTGTTTATAAAACAGTAGGGATGATTACGAACTAGCGTATTCAGANTCGAAGAGGGGCTACACGTGGTATTAGCGCACCGGTCATCATATCCATATTCTACCCTTCCCACCCCGTGAAGGTAATTAAAGCGTGTGTTGGTCATGGATTCTATTGCGTGCTATTACCCGTCCCATCCTATCAGCCTTGGAGGAGGTTAGGACTACTATCATAAAGGGTAGGTACTAGGCAGACCCTCAAGTTTAAAGGGGTAAAATTCTAAGGCGACAAGCAAAGAACATGTAGGACTGCAGTCAGTGGGAAACACATAGGAGCATATAGGAGGCTCAGATTTTCCTCCACAGATAATGCATATAATTAGCACGACTCAAACACATATAAGGGCAGTATTGTTAATTAAGATCCTAAGACATGGTATCTAGGTGAATTCAGAGGATAAAAAGATAGGCAGACTTGTTTTATAACTCAAAAAAATGCTCTAATCAGTTCGCCTACTGATTTAAAAATACTTATTAGTATTAAGCAGCACACACAAGAGAGACATATTTCTAATTTTGAAAATTTAGTCACCTAAGGCTTTCCTAGGCCGGGGACATTGTATATAACAGAATTATTAGAGAAACTGTTGCAAATTGTTACCTAAACATGCTTTTCTAGGTTGTTCAGAACACAGAAGCATTACCAGTTGTTCTTTTAGAAAAAAAATGAGTGAGGTTGTTATGCCTTTTTATACATCAGTAATTAGACTAAATGTAGTTGAGCGGTTAGGACCCTATAACATGATATCTAATGCACAGGTAGAGATGCAGAATGATGCATATGCAGAATTCCTAAGCATGATTTCTAAATGCTCAGTATTCACAGTATTAATCATGGTTTCAGAAGATGCTGGAGCGATAATTTATTTTAATGTTGTTTAGCCTAGGACAAGATTCTAAGCGTACATGACAATGTGGAACATGATAGTAGAGAATACCATTTATTAGCAGGATTTTCCTAAGTAAAAGTGGACATGCTGAACATTAGGTATGAGACCTAATAAACATGATTTCTAATACATGAATTTGAACATATGGGCCTAAACATGATCTCTATTGCACAGATAGGAAATAAAGTCAAATAGCATGGTTTCTAATGCATGAATTTGAACATATGGGCCTAAACATGATCTCTATTGCACAAATAAGAAATAAAGTCTAATAGCATGATTTCTACTCCTTTAATAGCTAACGCATACGTAGTTACCCCTCCTTTTTCATTATCCATCCCCTGAGTTGTTTACAAATTATTACAGGCTATGGAATTATGGATTACACAACCAAAGGAAAAATAAGAAGTTACTTCTATAGGGAGCCTTTAATTAGGCCCAGATCTTCCCAACCTCAATGCCTTATGGTGTTGCATAGCCTTTCATAGTCCGGGTGTGTCAGAGTTCCCTAAGGACCTCAAGGGCTCCCGGGCAGTGCTCACACCCAGACATAGCCAAAGAGTTAAGCATGTGCAGTGTGGAAGTGCCTGCCTTGTGTGTCAGAGTTCAGAGGGTACTCAAAGGGTCCCAAAGAAGTGCTCACACGAAGGGGGATGAACTTAGACTTCTAAGAGTATATGTGAGAGTGCTTTTATTTAAAAGGATTTAAGTGATGAACAGTTTTGAGAAATGGTAAGTGAGAAAACAGTTTTGACGAAGGAAATGGAAGCTTAACATCACACAAAAGACCAAGGATAGTCCAACAATCACAAACAGGGGTAATGGGATTTGAGGGACAAATATAGAGCATGTAAGGGCAGACATACAGCAGGTAGATACACATATAGACACACAATCAGGAACTCCTAAAGGTCTAGAGGATCAAAGGGGTACAATGCTAGGTCAGATTAACACCTAAGGCCATGGTCAAACTAATGTACCAGTCATAGGCATGTAAGAAGTAGGTGCTAAGTGTACAGAAACATGCTGGTCATAAACAAATAAAGCCTAATTTAAACATGCAAAGGGGAGTTCAGGATCCTAGATACATGCTGAAGAATAAGTAAGCAAATTGGAAGCATGCTGAATTACAACAGTAATGGAAACATGTTGGTTTGAGGATTGAAATCTAAATTAGAACATACCAGTGAAGTGAAGAAAGCAGTAATACAAACAGGAAAGTAGGAGATGCACAATAGTTAGCCTTGGCTTGCAGCCGGCTAACTTAGAATAGTAGTAATTAGCACAGAAGAGAGAGAGCAGAGAGTCTTTGAAATTGTGAGAAAGAATTTCCGTACACATTAGTCCGTCTGTGTGATGAATGAAGAGAGTGTGTATATATAGTTTTAAAGCTTGATGAAAAATAAGGAAAAGAATCAGAATTAACCAGTGATTGTGGGACTGAATATCAATCAGTACCCAATTAGTACAAGTATCTATAATCAAGGGAGTGATTCACACGGTGAGTATTAAATAAGGAAAGAACCATATATAACTAAAAGGAATACAAGAACACTGTAAGTATAACAGGCAATTAGGTATCCCTTAATTGAAGGGGTTAAACTCAAACGACTAGTAGGTAAAAGGAAAGTTTTTATGCCTGTAACATATAAGGAAACAATTTCACCCCAATTCAAGCATACAATTGGGACTAAGTTCAGAAGATATCACTTAAGGAAATAGTAATCAATTAAAAGTTATGTAACAAGGTAAGAAAACAAAGTTGGAAGTTAGTAAATACAACTCAGTAAGGCTTTTCAAATCTCCAAGAATCAGGGGTGCAAACAAGGTAAAGTTGCAGAGAGTTAGGGATTCAGACAGGAACAAAATCAGTTAGGCAAATAATAGGCAAGCAAAAGTATAGCAAGGTAAAGAATCGCATAGAATCAGATATTCGAGGCTAGCACACATTTAAACGAACAATGAGAACCAGAGAGTTGAAACCCTAGTTTAGAGACAAAGCAATAACATTGAACATGATATAAGCAAAGAGAACATAGTCAGGGACCCTAATAAAAAAAAACAGGGTAAAATCACAGAAATCTTAAACATTTGTGAGAAATAAGAGTTCATGCATTTAAACAAACATATCGGTTAAAGACAGATTCAGAATTAGGAAAAAACCTAGGGGTTTCAGCATTGTAAATCAAAAATGAAAAGAGAACTCTGAGTAAATCGTTGAATCATAGAAAGAATCATATAATGACATTAAAACAAAAGCAAAATCGTTTTTGGAAGAGAGGTAATGAAATCCTAATTTTGAGATGAAAGATCACTTAGAATAGGAAGGTTTTCGAAGAAAACATGTAAAAAGCTTCATGATATACACAAATCTGAAATAGATATAAACGAAATCATAAAAATACCAGGAGTTAGAGTTTCAGAGAGTTGAAAAATAAGAAAAACCTTAAAGATGTCGCCAGCGTTAGCCGAAAAAGTCATGGCTCTTACTCAGACGGCAGTAGGAGGCCGGAAGATGGCATGAGGGACCATGGGTAGGAGCTGAACCGCTCCAGGTTCGCCTGAGGGCCTTAGGGTGTCATTATACCGGTGTAGGGTGGATCAACAACCAAGAGATAATGAGAGACCATAGTTTCCGGCGAGGGAACTAGCCGGAGAATACGAACAAACTCCATCGGAGGAGGGAGGCAAGGGAAGGTTCTAAAGAGAACCAGAGAGAGAGAGAGATAGAGAGTAGAGAGATAAGAGACCAAGTGAACTGAGGGGTCGGTGGGGGGGGGGGGGGGGGTAGGTCTAGGTTTAATTATGGAAGGTGGGATTTGGGCCGTTGTAAAAAATAATCAACAGCTAGGATTAACCAAAGGGTTGGGTCGGGTAAGTGAGGTATTGGGCTTAGGTTCATTGGGCTGGTTTTAAAAGGGGGTATTGGGCTGGTAGATTTAGGCTAAAAGTTGAAATTAAAAAGGCTGTTTGTGAAATACCCTAAACAATTGATTAAAAACAATTTATCAAATAATTACTAATTATAAAAATGATTTTTCATGCATGGAAATGTTTTAAAAATAATCATTTAGTATCTAAAAATACAATGGACTAATTTTGATTGAAATGATGCAACAATATATGCATATGGGCTATAATTACAAAGTTATTGTAATTATAGCCAAAAGGTGTTAGTTGGCTATTTATGAAATAATTTTGGACTTCATAAATGGTAATATTAAATCAAGAGATGTTTGAAATCATTTGTGATTCTATTTCGTAATTATTTATTAAAAATAAAACACTAGGCAAATTAATTAGAAAAATGTAGAAATTGTGGAAAAATACCAATTGAAACTAATGCATGATTTTGAAATCATATATGCATTTTAAAACTATTTTTGGAAAAATTGGGTATCAACACCATTTTTCTTTAATTTCACTTCATATCCAGAATCACATGGTTGGTTGATGCTTAGCAAATTGTAATTTATTCTGTCTACAAGATAAATTTCAGTGATATCACAATTGTTGCTAAACAAAATAGTTCTGGTATCGACAATTTTGCCTTTTGAGTCATCACAAAACTTAATGTTTCCTCCATTGATTTTGGTAACTTCAATGAAGGAGGTGCCATGGTTCGCGGATCTAAAAAATTTTCTGGTAAGTGGTATCATCCCGGATGAGTTCTCTTTAAACCAAAGGAAGAAGCTCAAACGGGATTGTCAAGACTATTATTGGGATGACTCGTACCTTTTCCAGATTTGTACGGATGGGGGTGATTAGAAGATGTGTAGCGGAGGAGGAGCAATGTGAAATTCTTGGGGCTTGTCATTCTTCACCATGCGGTGGTAATCATGGTGGAGCAAGAACGACTGTCAAAGTGCTAAGTTGCATTTCTATTGGCCCACTCTTTACAAGGATGCAAGTGATCTAGTCAAACGTTGTGATGAATGTCAAAGGGTCGGCGGAATCTCAAAGAAAAATGAAATTCCCCTCACCACCATTTTGGAGATCGATATTTTTGATTTGCGGGGTATTGACTTCATGAGTCCTTTTGTGTGTTCTTGTGGAAACACCTACGTCTTGGTCGCTGTTGATTATGTGTTCAAATGGGTTGAGGCTGTTTCTCTAGCGAACAATAAGGCGAGAAGTCTGGTGGCATTCTTGAAGAAGAATAATTTCACAAGGTTTGGTACTCCACGGGCTATCATAAGCGATGGGGTGTCACATTTTTGCAACAAGGCCTTCGATACCTTACTTACCAAGTATGGTGTCACTCATAAAGTCACGACTCCCTATCATCCGCAAGCAAGTAGTCAAGTGGAAGTCTCCAACTGGTAGATAACGATTATTTTGTCCAAAATAATGAATTCTAACCGAACGGATTTGTCCAAGAAACTTGTTGATGCTTTATGGGCTTACCGGACGGCTTACAAATGTAACGACCCGGTCGGTCGTTATACAGAATTTGCATTATATTTGTTGTTATTTCCTTGTCATAGGTTGGTTATACTGTTTAGGATGTGTTAGAGTTGGTTAGCTCAGGTTCGGAGTGGTTATAGAAGGAGTTAAAACACTTGGCCTCTAAAAGTAGCTTTAGAGTTGAAAAAGTCAACTAAGAGTTGACTTATTGGTAAATGATCTCGGAATGCGGATTTTATGGATCGAATAGCTTCGTTAGGTGATTTGGGACTTAGGAGTGTGTTCGGAATATTTTTGTGATGTCCGGTGTAGAATTAGGCTTGAATTGGCGAATGTTAGTTTTTGGCAATTTTCGATCGGCAGTGAAAAATAGGCTATCGGGGTCGGAATGGAATTCCAGAAGTTGAAACAGGTTCATAATAGCATTTTGGATATGTGTGGAAAATTTCAGGTCAATCGGATGTGTTTTGGTTGGTTACGGACTCGTGAGATGATGAAGAACATTTTGGTATAAAATTTGTCGAGTTCCGAGATGCGGGCCCGGGGGTCGGGTTTTGTGCTAAAATTGGTACTTTTCAATTGGAATTCATTACCTTAGCATAATTTGATGATAAAAATCTGATCTTGGTAGATTTGGAGCACTCGGAAGTTGATTCGAGAGGCAAGCGGGTTGCAGAATAGCTTTTCGGGCTAGTTTGAGGTAAGTAATATCTTTAAATCCTGTCATGAGGGTATGAAACCCCGGACTTTACATCCTTTCACGGTTTTGGAGTGACGCACACACTGGATGTTGAGTGTGGGGCATGCACGAATTAGAAATTTTGAAATATGTTTCCTTTTTAGGCAACTATTGAGTTGCGAAACTGCTTATAAAGCCTATTCTTTATAGTATTGATATGTTTTGATATAATTGGGTTGTAAGACATGTTTAGGGCCTAGTGCCGATCTATTTCAACCCCTTAGGGCTCACTTAGAAATTATGATTTTACACTCAGTCTTTCCTGATAAATTTTTTTGACACTCATCGCTTGTTGATATTAATTCTTTGGATCGAGAACCCTATATATTTATGGTCCGAGTGGCATGTTGAGAGTGTCTGACTGAGTGAGGCCGAGGGCCAATATTGTGAGGATGTTATGATATGAGAGAGTCCGAGTGCCTGAGAGTGATTGATGCCATGATTTTTCTTGTTTATAGCGATTGGGCTATAAGAGCCCCTCTGGAGCCCGTACACACCCCCAGTGAGTGCAGGTACCTACTGAGTGCGAGTGTCGAGTGCCGAGTGACGAGTGGTTGGGAGGCATGAGTGAAAGTGAGGATGCCCGAGGGGCTGATACTGAGTGACCGTGAGGTGCTGAGTGACTGTTACAGAGTGATGGTGAGGTGCTGAGGGAATATTTACGAGTGATGATTATGGCCCGAGGGGAAAATTTTTGATGATATTTTAGTGATTTTTGATTATGATTCACTTCATTTTTCAAACTGATATTTTTGGGAGTTTTACTATGAAATACTGGAAAATATACTTATGTTAAAGAATTTTTACGGAAACTGGTTTGAACTTCTATATACCTTATTGAGCCATGACATTTTATTGTTTTGGGATTGGTGTATTTGTGCTGTGTGTTTCTTATTCTCAGACTGTGATTTATTTTCATTACTACTGAGTTGGCGTACTCATCATTACTCCCTGTACCTATGTGTACAGATCCAGGTACTAGTGCGGAGCAGTAGCCATATTCGTTCGTTATCAGCAACATTTACGGGATTGCGAGGTAGCTGTTCAGCGTCCACAGCTTCTCCACTTCCCTTCTTCCTATAGTATTAGCATTTGATTCATAGACATTTATTAAGACATTATCAGAGTTAGTTATATTCTTAGATGCTCGTGACCATGTTGACTCCAGTCCTGGGGGAATTGTTTAGACAATGGATTATTTTATATTTGCCTAAAGACTTAGGAAATTTTCATGCTTGCTATGCTGATATTTATTGATATTGCATTATTTTATTAAACTAAGTCTGTAGTTATGTGATGGTTGGCTAGCCTAGTTCCACGATATACGCCATCACAACCTGTTGGGATTTGGGATCGTGATAACAAAACACCTATCGGAATGTCTCCATACCGGTTGATGTTCGAAAAAGCATGTCATCTTCTGGTGGAACTTGAGCACAAAGCCATGTGGACTCTAAAGAAGTTAAATCTTGATTGGGATATCGCCGCCAACTTGAGGGTGACACATTTGAATAAGTTGGATGAGTTCCAGTACCATGCATACACAAGTTCGTCCTTATACAAAGAGAAGATGAAATATTTTCATGACAAGTACATTTGGAACAAAGAGTTCAAAGAGGGTCATCTTGTGTTGTTGTTCAATTCACAGTTGAGGATGTTTCTCGGGAAGTTAAAGTCTAAATAGAGTGGCCAATTTGAAGTTGTGGGTGTAACACCCTTTGGTGCATTGGACTTGATGAATAAAAATGATTAGGTGTTCTGAGTCAATGGTCACTGGGTAAAGTGTTATTTGGGAAAAGTTGGTGATGGTCACATTATGGTGGTGATTCATTTCAAGTGATGGTAATATGCGTCGTGCCGCAACGTTAAATCAGGCGCTTCTTGGGAGGCAATCCATGTTTATTTTTCTTTTCTTTTCTTCTTTTATAATTAGGTGTTATTTTTGTGCTAACTGGATTTGAAGTGTGTTGCAAGAATGAGTGTACTTTACAGGAATTGTGCCCAAAAAATTGGCTAAGTGTGGAAAGCATTGCGGATCGTAATTGTATTATGTGAACCACAAAAATTTTGGTTGCTACAACAAAAGGTGTGATGCGGCCGCACAATTGTCTTGCAGACCGCACAAGTTGAAGGTGAAAAATGTCAACTCTCTAAAGTTTATCCGTCAGAGAAATGGCCGCTCTGCGACAGAAACACGAATTATGCGGTCCCTAACAAAACTTGCGGCCACACAGCTAATTCTGCGGACCACAAAATGATAGGGCATCTGAAGCCCCCAGGTAATGGAGTGTGGACTGCAATAGGAATTTTGCGGCCGCACTCACCTCCCTTTCACCTTACAAAACTCCTCCACTATAAATAGGGGTTGTTGGGCACTGTTCCTCTTTTTCCTTCTCTGAGCTCACAAAGTGCTAAATTTGAAATTTCTTGTTAAAATTGCTGCCCACAAGCCTAACAATTGTTGACCACTCATCTCTTGCACAAATTCATCTCTTGTATGTATATCATCTTGATTAACTTCTTTTAATTTTTAGATTTTTAGCTAAATTTTGAACCATTTGTCTGTGAATCTATTTGAACAACCTTTTGGGGTGAATATGTTGTGGGTAGACTGATAAATGTTCTAAGGGGAATGGGTGAATTGATTATCATGCTTAATTGTTGATTCCATGTCAAAAGGGTGCAAATATTTCAAGCCCTAGGTTCATAACTGACGCATGTTTGTAAATTTGGAATTTGCGGCCACACAAGGAATTTTGCGGTCCGCAGAAGTTAAAGATTAGGACACTATAGTAAAGCATGGTTCTGCGGCCACAATGTAAAATGTGCGAACCGCAGAAATATTATTGCGGCCGCAAAACAACCCAGTCTCAGTGATCAGAGAGTTGTCACTTTGATGAATCTCAAGTGCGACTGCAAAGTAAATTGTGCAGACCGCAGAAAATTGATTGCGGCAGCAAAATAGCCAATTCTCCATTATTAGAGAGTTGGCATTCTGGTGAGGTCTGAATTGCGGTCGCAAAGAGAAATTGCGGACCGCAATCCACTTTTTGCGGCCGCAATGATAATTCTGTAGACCGCAGGTCCCTTCCCTGCAACCATGATTCTGTTGTGTTTTAACTATGATCTCTGGTGTGCCCTTGCATTCATTCTGTGTCTGAACTTGAATCGTAACTAAAAATCGCCTTTGCTTGGTACAGAGCAAGGTTCGATCTCGAGGTAGAGATGACACTTCCAAGGGGAGGGGGGAACCTTCAAGGGGTCGAGGCAAGAGTGCCTTACCCCTCACCCTACAAAAGATTATAATAAAGACAGCCACAACCGGCCGAGGAAAAAATGTAGAGCCCTCCGAGTCCAATTCTTATGTCCCATCTAGGGAAGCATCGGAGGGCAACTCGGTTGAAGAGCAGCCGGCTGTCCAATCAAAACCTCCAGTAAGGTATCAACTCCAGGATGAGCCTTCCACATCTCATATCACTTTCGAGGGTTCGGAGAGTGCTAGTCAGGCTTCCAAGCCCTCCTCTACACTTGTCCCTGAGGTACTGGATACTACTAATGATGACATCCCCGATGATGGTCGAGGGGGAGATGCCATAGTTGTCGGCTTAGAGCGGTCAAAGAAGAAAGAGGTCTGGGAGGACCGGTTCGTCAGTTTGGTTGATTTCTCCAGTTACCCTGAGTGGTGGCCAACAAGGTTGCTAACTTTTGAGTGATAGTTCCAATTGAAAGATCTTGAAAAGTACAATCCGACAGTCTTGACGCAGTTTTGAGAGCGGAAGGGGTGGATGTGGTTCACCCAGAGCGTAGTGGATGCGAAGGAATACCTTGTCTGGGAATTCTACGCTAATATGGTGCACGTCAAGAAAGGGACAAAGGTAACTAAAGTGAGGAACCTGAAGGTACGTTTTGACCAGCATACCTTGAACACCTACTTGGTTTTTGATGATGTCAAGCCCACACAGTACTTGGAGAAGTGTGCACTCGGGGAGGCAGCCCGTCCTTGGTTGGCAGAGATGTTATCAACTCTTGGGACATCACCACAATGAATCACAACAGGGGTTCCTATTCAGAGGAACACCCTAAAATTCGAGGCTAAGGGATGGCAAACCTTCGTATGCAGCCGACTAGACCCGTGTCAGAATGAGACATACCTTCCGATCCCGCGGGCAATTCTAGTCGCGTCTATCATGGCTGGGTATCCGATCAATTTGGGTGCCATGATGTTGGCCAACATATATGTGGTTTCCAGACAAGCTGATACCTCTTACCCGTATCCCAACACCATTACTGAGTATCTTATGGATGCACGGGTGGAGCCGAAAGATTTTGGTACAAAGGTGCGAGTGAAGAAGCCCTTCTCATGGTATCCATAGATAGATGCACACAACCCTAAGAAAAAGGGTCAGCCGACTACCACCACAGACCAGGCTGATAAGCCATCGGTGGTAGCTGCAGAGACAGTCGACATGCCTTCCACTTCAGCAGAGCCTTCAGCCAGTGCAGCAGCTGTGCCTCCACCTCCATCCTTAGTTCCCCCAGGAGCCTCTATTAAATGTTCCACCTTAGCTTTGAAGCCGGTGCCTATGCATACTGCTCCACTTTCTGCGTTGCGAGTCTCCCAGACGCTGGCGAGCCTCAACAACTGCATACAAACAACCACTGCCAAGCTGTCTGATATATCCACTGTTGTAGCGCAGTCATCCATTCCGGCACCCCAGATTCCACCGACAATGGAGGAGACATTGAAGAAGCTCTTGGAGAACCAGACCACCATAATGAACACTCTGGTACAACATGGGGCAGTGATTGAGGAGCTGGGAAAGGAAGTAAAGAAAATGAGAAAATCACAGGCTTCCAAGAAGACAGTTGACAAGCTCCGGAGAGAGGTGACCAAGATTGCAGTAGCTAGAGATCTTCCATTTAACATGCTGATGGATCAGCTGTTTCATTACCAACAACACCATCAGCTCCAGTGGCACCAACTGGCCAGTCTGAGGAGCCAGACCTAATTGTCGAGACTGCTGAGACGGTGCGCCAAATGTTCACCAACTAGGCCACTCCTAGAGTTGAGGATGGCGAGATCTAGTTAGAGGAGGCTGAGGGCGGTGACGTTGCTGTGGACACAGAGATTTCCAAGGAGACATAGGGAGTTTTCTTCACTCTTAACCTTCCTTTACTCTTATTTTGTTATGCATTGGGGACAATGCTTATTTTTATTCAAGGGGTAGAGTTTATTTGATCTATTTTGATGATTCTAAGGCAGTTGGTTTATAATAACTGACAGTATTTTCTTCTTTCTCCTTATTCTGTATATATTCTCTCTTTTCCTCTCTTATTAGGTATATTCATTACGCTTTCAGTAGTTTTTGCTTTGTAGCTTCTTTATTTTATTTTCTTATTAGTTAGTGTTTAATTTAGTAGCTTCTTTTTATGTTTTAATAGATAATAAGCCTTTGGTTTTCTTAATGCCACAGTTCTTTCGAAAGGTAGTTTTGTGTGTGAACCGGGTGACTCGTCCCAACAATGGATAGCGTGACAACCTTCTTAAGGGAATGTGTCTGTTTTGTGTTTATGTGATAATAATAGTAATGATGAATAAAAAGACCTGATTAAGTCAAACTCGAAGAGTCAAACATGCTTCATTTGGTACTAACACATTTAACTACGTGCTTATGGTTAGAGACAAGGATTTTTAAAAGGAAATAACTCTAGTTAGTGACTTTGTGACTCTTGTATTGACTTTTATACCATCGAATGGTCTAATTGGACCATAGTGATATTCAATCTTGAATGTGGTGATTGTGATCCCTCGACTCTATCTTCTTTAACAATCTAGTTGTGTGAGGGCTGAGATGCTTTGTTGCTAGTCCGAGTACTTGTGCGGAAGGTCTAGAACTTGCCCTGAATGTGTTTTAAGGCGAAATCGTAAGTTTTGCTTGGCTTGAGAAGTGGTTGTAGGATTTCCTTGACCAGTTTGAGTTTTATATTTCCTACCAATGATGTTATCCCTAGTCAACCCCTTCAAGCCTTTAGCCTTTCTCATTTGAAAATCACGTGACAAGCCTTTACCCGTTCTATAGTGACCCTCTCTTGGCACCCGAACTTTTCTTAACACTCATGTGAAACAATTGGCTAAAAAAGTAAGTTTGGGGGAGAGACGAGGAAATTGAAAAAATTATTAAGGCACAAAAAGAGAAAAAGAAATGACTATAAGGAAAGGCAAGAAAAGAAAAGAACAAAAAGAAAAATGCAAAAAAGTGAATAAATGAAAGAGTTGAAGATATTCAAAGAAATGCAATGATCCCAAACAAGGAGAAATATGAATGAAATGATCAATAAAGAGTGATGTTAAGTCTCTCTAGTCCCCCAAGGAAAAGAATGTGCCTCAAGGAATAGGCATAGTGTGAGTTGATAAGTGGGGATTTTGACTACTTATTAACGCCTGTTAGCTATTGTTTTAGTCTAAAAGCATTTAATTATGTACCCAAAACTGATGAAATGTGCAAAATTGCAGCAATGTTGGAAGTTGGACTCCCAGATGAAATCCGACTCAAAAAAGAGTAATCAAAACACAAGCAACAAAAGGCACAAGAACTTGTAAAGTGCGGACCACATAATTACATCTGCGGCCGCAAACAATGAAGAAAAATCCAACATGCTTCCTAGTAAAATGAGGTCCGCAAAAGAATTGTGAGGCCGCAATTGAAGAATTGGAAATCAACTTTAGAGTGTGTGCAATTTCCCAAGTCCAAGTCCCTCAAGATTGCGGACCGCACAAGAAATATGCGGCCGCAGAAAGAAAGATGCGGACCGTTGATCAACTGATTTCAGCCGCAGAGATAAACTTGCGGACCGCAAAATCATTGCCTCGCAGCCGCAGTGGATAATTGTGCGGCCACAGAATCCCAGCTCCTGCAAGATGAACATTTCTACGGACCGCACATGGAATTGTGCGGTCGCAAAACCTCCCAATGGGCATTTTTGTCCGAAATTTTCAGCTCTGTATTGATAGACGAGTTTCATAATTTTAGGTCAATTTTTACATTAGAAACTACAACAACCATTTTTCTTTGCTTCTTTTTGTAGTTATTCATATTTTGGGATATTTTAACATAGATTTTATCATTTCGATTTTACAATATGAGTTTAATTAACATTTCTTCTTCTATTTCTTCAATTTCAAGCATCAGTAGCTAGATTTTTACTAGGGTTGTGACCCAATCCCAGTGTGTAAACCTTATGGGTAATTAATTTTATGCTTTTTTATGAATGTTTGTTTGTTGTTTAGCTTGGTTCATGCTTTATTTGTGGAATTAATGATTGCAAACATTAATTCATGCATATTTGACTTAGTCTCTTCTTGAGAAAGAGGGATATAGTCTAGGTTAACTTAGCTAACAAGAATTGGGTCAATTGAGAAATTGATTAACCCAATTAAAGGGTTCAACATAGAGATATTAATAACCCGACTTGAGCTCTTATCAACCGCTTTTGTAGATACCTATTTGGTCTTGAGAAAGTCAAATTGGACAAAACCACTCTTTGGCCGAGAGGTATTGAGTGGGAAACATAGTGTTGTGAGCTATAATACACCTCAGTCAATAAAACGAACATAAACGTTTTTATCCCATTAGGAAAACGCATAGGTTATGGTCACAACCCTAGGACTTTTTATATCTTTGGAAAGCACTGTAAAACAATCTTATCTAGTTTTAAATCTTTAGATTTGTAATTTTTAGCTTAATTTTAGAAGTAAAAAAAAAACCCTGTTTGTGGAAGTGCAATCTAGATATTTCATTCACTTGTTCCGAATATATACTACTAACTCCTATCTTAGATCCATGTGGAATCGATCCTGACTCCTTGTTCGATTTTATTATTGCATCAACCGTGTTATACCTCTTGTGAGGTGTGCATTTGGACGTGATCAATATCTTCTCATCAATCCATTCATATTTCTTGAAACCATAGCATTTTCTTGTTCAAGAGCTTCTACATCATCATCAATATCATTCTAGTTCCTTCAGTTGTAGCTTTGAAGGTAACTATTTTCTTTTATTCTTCCTGATACATTTTCTTGATATGGGTTTTCACAAATGCTATAAGATCGCCTCGTAGCTCATTGTATGACAATTCGTCTAAGTCCTGAGATTCAAGCGCAACTACTTTTGTCTTCCATGTTGTAGGAAAACTCCTTAAGATATTTCGAACCTGATCACCATTTGAGTAGGGTTTACCAAAGGCTTTCAGATTGCCAATGATTTTGCTGAACTGTGCAAACATTTCCTCAATGGATTCACCTTCTTTCATCTGGAAGAGTTCATAGTCGTGTACCAACAGATTTTTTCGGGTTTCTTTCACTTTGCTAGTTAATTCATAGGTAACTTCCAATTTGTCCCACATTTCCTTGTTCGTGTCACGGCTTGAAATTTTCTTATATTCTTCTACGCTTATGGCGTTGTAAAGCAAATTTCGTGCCTTAGCATTCACTTGAACAACAACTATTTGCTCCTCTGAGAAGTCTTCTATATCTTCAGGATCAGCCGGTGGTTGTCCGATTACAAGGAGTGGATAATTTACCTTTTTGACCCGCCATACTTTGCATAAATTCCATACGCACCTTTCAATGAGAGAAGTATTGTTCATTGAAATATGGTGGCCTTACTTGCGAGGTCCCTTCTCGAAAGAGTGCACCAGCAGTTACTTGAGTTGACATGATCTTTTCTCACTTGCTGCTAAGAAAATATGTGAGACCTGCTCTGGTACCAATTGAAAGTGAAAGAGGGTGGTGAATTGTAATTTTACTTTTCTTTTACGTGGTAGTCGACTAAACTGCTTTCTAGTCTATTGGACTTTTGATGTGAGATGTAAGAAAAATAAAGAACAGTAAATGACACAGGATTCTTTATACTTGTTCGGATTTAGAATGAATCCTATGTTCAGTCCCCTTGAGTTGCAAGTGTGTTCTCTTTGAAGTATGAAGTTTCTTGGTACAGGTTGGTTGGTGTTGTTATACACCAACGACTTTGTTACTAGATTTTTTCTTTCCTATCTTCTTGATATATACAATGCCTCACCAGTGATTTTTCTATCTAGAGTAGAGTACAATTCTTGTTTGGAGTAGAACAAAAAGACTGATAGTGATTCGATCAAAGTATATAGAATCTTTGCATCTTCTGTTGTATATATAAGAATTTGGATCCATTCTTCACGGTGTGACAATTCCATAAAACGAGGGCAAACCAAGGGAGTTTGCAGAGTCAATCAAGATGATTTTCTTCCAAGAATAAAATGGAACTTTATTTACTGAATCGTTGCTTTCGTGATTTTCTTTTCTCCGCAATCCGTTGTGATTAAATATTCTCGGTGATGTGTGATTGAAAATTCTTTGTAGATCTTCTACAATGATTGATTGATGCCTTCTGTAAATAGCTGAATCAAATATTTGTTTTCAATGAAGCTCGTAATCACACTATATTTACTCCTTCATTCTTGCTTTCGGATATTTACTAGAATCTATCCAATTCTTGTGACTTCCTTCTTTGGGATTGATTTAAGTTGTTTTATATCATTAAAACATGTATCTTAAAATCTCCCCCTTTTTGATGATGACAAAAAATATAATTCATTTCACTTCCCTTTTTATAGACTCCACTTGCTGTCAGAAATTTTCGTGTCTTTAGCCGGCTCCCCTCAACTTGTTGTCAGGTACTTTGAGTCGACTCCCCCTCATTCACTTGCCCAGTAGTTGAATTTTGTTCAGTAAGTTGACTGAACCTTACCTGCAAGTTAGTGGTACCCTATTCTCCCCCTTTGGCATCAATCAAAAAGAGGGCTAAGAAAGTGTAACTACTAGCAGATAAGATTAGTAGATAGTAGTTTAATTACAGTCATCCACAAAGTATCCAAAAACATGCAAGAAAAAAAAATCCAGATACACCAAAAGAAATTTTCTAAGCAGCCAACACAGATTATAGACCATCAAAACTTGCATTAATTGTGACTGAGATTCCATCAACGCGATCATGAACCTCCTTGAAAGCTTTCACTGCCTTTTCTGTGGTTTTCAGAACCATGACTCTCATCTTGGACACGTCAGATCCTGTTTCCTTTGCAATTGCGTAGATATCTCCAACTAAGGTCTGAGTGCCCAAGAGTAGATCTTTGATGGTAGTCAACTTGTCATCAAGTGCAGCTATCTTTGCAAGCAACTCCGGATTGTTGACAACTAGCTTGAGAAGTATCAACCTTTACCTTGCAACTGGAGGGAATCACTTTGGCTTCAATTTCCTGCTTCTTTATCCAAGTACCACCCACAACAACATATCCAATGGCAACAAACACCCTATTGTTATAACACTTGGAAATATGTACATAGGGATAATTTGAGAGGGGGATATTGAAGGCCTTGAGGATGTGAGTGATGACCATCTCATAAGGTAGACTCGAAGGATCTTCAACACATTCAATCATAAAATTCATTACCCACGAGGACAATTTCACTTTATGCTTGGTGAGAAGATAGTAGACCAAAAAGGTGTCCCTTTGAGATAATGTGGTATAGGAACCTGTTCTGGGAAGAATGGTGGTGGAAACAATGTGGGAAAGAATACGAGTTTCAAAATTGATGTCACTAGGTCGTAATTGATTTGGCAGAGGATCAGACAGAGAATCAGCAAGGATTGTTTGGCTTGTTAATGACACTTCAAAATCATCAGGCTAGGAATTTTCAAACATAATAGAGTAACCAGAACCTTTACACTTAAATAAAGAATCAAAAGTAGAACAATCTAGAATGATACGTTGATCTAGCACGAGTGATTCAATTTTATCAAATTTCTGGGGATGAAGATTTGCATAGAACATAGAAACAAGGTCTTCATAGACTTTTGGAGGGGTTAGGGAAAAGAAACTTTTCCAACCTTAAAAAGTGAAGAAATCTTTTACCTTGTAGTTTAGGGCTTCCATATCTTCCAGGTTGATGATTCTTCCATGAGCAATTGATTTTCCCTTGAAGGTGACGAACTTGTCTCTATTGGGAGAATCCCAATAGTTCAATTCTGACTCCAGCGCACCGTCCATGTCTATATTCACTTTCTTTGGGGTGAAAGCTTCTATTCCTTCTTCCATGGGGCGCTTTCCTAGGGCCTTTTCTGTTCGAGAATCATCAGAGTTTTTCTTGAGAAGATGAAAAACCCTCAGAGTGGTCAGAACCAGTAGTGACTAGTTCTGATGGTTGAGAGGGGTTTTTCCCTTTGGAGCGAGTGCTCTTGCGAGTGGAAACAGATGGGGTTTTCAAAACTTTAGCCATTAGAGAGTTTGAGTGGAGATTGTACAGAGAGGACTCATAGAAGAGGCGGACTTATAGAGATGGAGAGATGAGTAAAAGGTGGTACTGAACCGATGTGACTGAGGGGACAACAACAGGAACGACCGATTGATTAGTTTCCATCTCGATTAACCAAAAGGTGGAAAAAGTTCTAAAAATGAAGGTGTTTAATTAATGCAACATCAATAATAATGAGACACACAGTACAAAAGATTATTTACCAAAATCATGAAAACACGCAATCTTTGAAAACTACCCAGAATTATAATCCCTTATTTGAAAAAGTAATAATGCCAAGTAAATCCCTAAGGTTTTGAAATTTGTCTTCTATAAGTGGCTTGGCAAAAATATTAGCTAATTGATTTTCAGTACTAACAAATGATAATTCAATGTCACCCTTAAGAACATGATCTCTAATAAAATGATGCTTGATATCTATAAGCTTTTTCCCTAGAATGATGCACTGGTTTTTTTATAGACAGATGACACTAAAATTATCACAGAAAATTTTAACAGGCTTAAAAGAGAGATCGTAGTCACTTAGTTGATGAATCATCCAAAGTAGTTGAGCACAACATTGTCCGATGGCAATGTGTTCAGCCAGTTGTAGATAATGTAGTTGATCCCTGTTTCTTGCTGTTCCAGGAAATAAGCAATTTTCCAAGTAGTTGACAAGTTCCACTTGTGCTTTTCCTGTCATCTTTATCTCCTGCACGATATGCGTATGAAAAATCTTCAAGCTTAAAATTGTTAAGACGTGGATACCGTAAGCTATATGATGTAGTTCCAATAAGATATCTAATAATTTGTTTAACGACTGTTAAATATGACACCTGGGGGATGCTTGGAACCTGACATTTATGCATACACTAAACATTATGTCAGGGCGGCTGACAGTTAAATAAAGTAGAGATCCAATCATTCCACGATATTTTGATTCATCCACTGATTTTCCTTCCTCGTCTTTGTCAAGAGATATAGCTGGACTTATGGGAGTTCTAAGTGCCTTTGCATTGCTCATTCCGAATTTTTGTATCAGCTCCTTCGTATACTATGTCTGACATTTAAAGATTCCTTCATCTGATTGATGAATTTGAAGCCCAAGGAAGAAAGTCATTTCTCACATCATGCTCATTCTGAACTCACTTTGCATGAGATATGACAATTCCTTTCATAGAACAGGGTTAACACTTCCAAATATAATATCATCAACATATGAATAATGATATTTCCCGAAGATGGACTTTTGATGAAGAGAATAGTATCAATCTTATCTCTTGAGAAATCAAGACCGGTCAAAAATGAGTTTAGACTTTCATACCAAGCTCGAGGTGCTTGTTTTAGCCCATAGAGGGGCCTTAGTCAACTTAAACACATGATAAGGAAACTGTGAGTTTTCAAATATAGGAGGTTATTTAACATATACCTCCTCATCAATAAATCCATTTAAAAATTCACTTTTAACATTCATTTGAAATAATTTAAAACCTTTAAAAGAAGCATATGCTAGCAAAATATGGATTGATTCTAACCGTGCTACCAAAGCAAAGGTTTCATCATAGTCGAATCCTTCCTGTTAAGAGTAGCCTTGAGCGACTAGCCTTGCTTTGTTCCAGATAAATTTACCTTCTTTATTTAGTTTGTTTATGAATACCCATTTTGTTCCTATTATTGCCGCGTTTGCTGGCTTGGGCACCAATGTCCAAACTTGATTTTTGTCAAACTGATCAAGTTCTTCTTGCATAGCTTGTACCCAACTTGAGTCTTTTAGAGCTTCATAAATTTATTTGGCTCTATTTGGTATATGAGTGCAATATTAGCCTTTTTTTAGAGCTCCTCCTATTTTCATTCCATCAGTTAGATTTCCAATGATAATCTTTTGAGGATATTCAGGTTCGCTTCTCCATTCATTTGGCACTGTTCCAGTACGTTGAGTAGTCGACTCAGTTTGAGATTTATCATGCTCACTGATGTCTTCATTAGTCGACTGTGGGATTTCATTTGCAATGTCAGCAGATTCTTTTGAATTTATCTGTTCACTGATCTTTAGTTGATTTTGACTAATGTCTTCATCACCTGCAAGATCTCTTTTCTTGGCCATAGAGTTATTATCACAAAAAATAACATGAACTAATTCTTCTACACATAAAGCACGCTTATTATAGATTCTAAAAGATCTACTATTATTAGAGTAACCGAGAAATATACCTTCATCACTTCTTGGATCAAACTTATGAAGATTTTCCTTTCCATTATTGTGGACAAAACATTTGCTTCCAAAAGGATGAAAGTATCCAATGTTGGGTCTGTTACCTTTCCATAATTAATATGGAGTCTTCTATAAAGTAGGTCGAATTAAGCACCTGTTGAGAATAACATGTTGTACTGACTGCTTCTGCCCAAAAGTAATTTGGCAGGGAACGCTCTAGTATCATGGTTTTGGCTATATCTGCAGAGTACTATTTTTACGTTCAACCACTCCATTCTGTTGTTGTGACCTTGGTGCTGAGAAGTTATGAGTGTATCCTTGATCATTGAAGAATTCCACGAATGCTCTACTTTCAAATTCTCCGCCATGATCACTCTAAATAGTTGAGATAAGGTACCCTTTTTCTCTTTCTATCTTTTTGCAGAAAATCTCAAACTTCTTTAGAGCTTTATATTTGAGGCCAGAAATATTACCCATGTAAAACGTGAGTAGTCATCCACAATAATAAAAGCATATTTCCTCCGATACTAGCAGTTCTAGTAGGTCCAAACAAGTCCATATGCAGTAGTTGAAGAGGCCTACTAGTGGAAACAATATCCTTGGGTTTGAAAGAGTTTCTAGTTTGCTTACCAAGCTGACATACATCACATACATGGTTTCTAGAGCAGTTTAGCTTAGAAATACCAATGACCAAATTATATTTGGAGAGTTTTTCAACCAAATACATGCTGCCATGACCAAGCTTTTTGTGCCAAAGCGAGGGATCTCAGTGATGGATGCAAGACAAATATTACTTTCCAGATTATCAATGGAATCTAAAATGTAGACATTTCTGTACCTCTTTCCTCGTAGAATAATTTTACCTGATTCATCTTCAATAGAACAACCAGTTTTCTTGAATTTCACTTCATATCCAGAATCACATAGTTGGCTGATACTTAGGAGATTGTAATTTAGTCCGTCTACAAGATAACTTCAGTGATATCATAGTTGTTGTTAAAAGGAACAAGTCATCACCAAACTTAACGTTTCCATCGATGATTTTGGTTACTTCTTCGAAGGGATTTTTGTCGCCCGTCATGTGATTGGAACATGCACTGTCGAGATACCATTTTTTTTCCTGTGGTGTTCTTGCAATGAAATATTATTACATTATTTTAGGTACCCAAGCTTGCTTGGATTATTGTTGGTTAGTTCTACTAGGATCAGGATGTTTTTGGGTTTCCAAATCCATCTTGAGATATTTGATTTACGAAATCTACAGAAGGAATATTTGTGTCCAGCCCTATTACAGTAATGCCACACAAGGGTTGATCTAGTCTTTGACCTACCACTGGTGTTAGTACTTGTGGACTCCACTCTGACATGTCCTTTTCTAGTTGACTTGTATGTTGCTTGGTTGGACTTGACAGAACTGTGACTGGTGGACTTGCGCATGCCATTAAGTTGCATTTGAAATTCTCGAACCTCATCTTAAAGAACATCTCTTTTGATTTCACATACTTCATGTTTGAGTTCCTAGTCTTTCTTTTCTCTATTAAGACTCTTTAATTCATTTTGTATTTTTTGAGACTCTGTTTGGGGTAAGATCAAGAAATTCTGCAATTCGTTACATCTATCACAGTTATAAGGTCTTACCTTACTTGTTTCACCTCGTGCCATGAAAATTTTTTAAGTATCTTCTTTACAGTCATCATCTGATATATCTTCATTAGTCATCCAGAGTATTTGTTCATATCATTTTCCAAAATCGTCATGAAACATAGATTGTTATTTCTTCATGTTCTAAACAATCTTCATCGCTCTAGCCTCTGAAAGATTTATTTTTGTTGAACCCTCTGGAGAATTTTCTTTTAAGATCAGGGCATTCTGCTTGAACATGGCCATACCTTCTACATTCATAACATTTTCCATCATTTTTGTCTTATTCATTGTATTGTCTGTTTCTCCTGGATGCCATCCTACCCTTTTTGTGTTTCTATATCTCCTCATCAATCCATTTATATTTCTTGAAACCATAGGAAATTCTTCTTCAAGTATTTCTGCATCATCATCAATATCATTCTTAGTTCCTTCAGTTGTAGCTTTGAAGGCAACTATTTTCTTTTTCTCTTCCTGGCGTATTTTTTTGAGATGGATTTTCTTAAATTCTATAAGATCTCCTCGTATCTCATTGTATGAAAATTTGTCTAGGTCCTGACATTCAAGCGCAACTGCTTTTGTCTGCCATGTGTAGGCAAACTCCTTAAGCTTTTTCGAACCTGATCACCACTTGAGTTGGGTTTACCAAAAGTTTTCAAATCGCCAATGATTTTGTTGAACCGTGAAAACATTTCCTCAATGGATTCACCTTCTTTCATATGAAAGAGTTCATAGTCGTGAACCAACAGATTTATCCGGGTTTTTTTCACTTTGCTAGTTCCTTCATAGGTAACTTCCAATTTGTCCTACATTTCCTTGGTTGTGTCACAACTTGCAATTTTCTCATAGTCTTCTCCGCTTATAGTGTTGTGTAGCATTCACTTGAACAACATCTATTTACTCCTCTAAGTAGTCGTCTATATCTTCAGGATCAGCGGGTGGTTGTCGTGCTACAGGGAGTGGATAGTTTCCCTTTTTGATGAACCGCCATACTTTGACATTATAGGACTTTGCATAAATTTCTATGCGCACCTTCCAATGAGATACATGTTGTCCATTGGAATATAGTGGCCTTACTTGCAAGGTCCCTTCTTGAAAGAGTGCACCAGCAGTTACTTGAGTTGACATGATCATTTCTCACTTGCTGTTAAGTAAATATGTGAGACCTGCTCTGATACCAATTGAAAGTGTAGGGAGGGGATGAATTGTAATTTTTCTTTTCTTTACAAGGTAGTCGACTAAAGTTCTTTCTAGTTAACTAGACTTCTGATGTGAGACGTAATCTAAATATAAAAAAGTAAATTGTATAAAGTAAATGACACAAAATATTTTATAGTGGTTCAGATTCAGAATGAATCCTACGTCTAATCCCCTTGGGTTGCAAGGGTGTTCTCTTACAAGTATGAAGTTTCTTGGTATAAGTTTGTTGGTGTTTTTATACACCAACAACTTCATCACTAGATTTGTTCTTCCTCTCTTCTTGATACAATGTCTCACCAGTGATTTTTCACTCTTTCTTCTCTCCCTAATTACACAGTAAATCTAGAGTAGACTGCAATTCTTGTTTGGAGTAGAACAAAAAGATTGATAGTGGTTCGATCAAAGTATATACCATCTTTGCATCTTGTGTTGTATATATAAGAATTTGGCTCAGTTCTTCACGGCGTGAAAATTCCATAGATGAAGGGAAACCCAAGGGAGTTTGATCCTCAAAATCAATCAAGATGATTTTCTTCTAAGAATAAAATTGAACTTCCTTTACTGAATTGTTGCTTCCGTGATTTTCTTTTCTCTGCAAGCCATTGTAATTAAATATTCTCTATGACGCCTAATTGAATATTCTTGTAGATCTTCTACACTGATTGATTGATTCCTTACATAAATAGCTGAATCAAATATTCTTTTTCCATGAAGCTCGTAGTCACATCATATTTACTTCTTGATTCTTGCTTTTGGATCTTGACTTGCTCAATTGAGTCCTTGATTCTTGCTTTCAGATCTTTACTAGAATGTTTCCAATTGTTGTGACTTCCTTCTTTCGGATTGATTTCCTGCAATTATACTTAAGTTATTTTCTATCATTAAAACATATATCTAACACATCTTCCCTGAGTCCTTAGCCCAAGGAGAAAAAACCAAAAAAAATACGTACCTCCAAAGTTGAGACTCAATAGAAGCCTTCAACAAAAACAACCCCGACTGGACCGATCACGATGATCCTTGATGAAGATGAAACTAAGGATAATGACGAATCATTTTCTCTTCGAATAAGAAGAAGAATAACTTCCCCTACTCAACTAGAAGAAATTCTAGGACTCTTCGAAGAAATGGAAACAATTGAAAATGCTGAGTCTCATTTTTGAGCTCCAGTTGTTGTTTTCGGTCAGAGGAGTTCTACCTCTAAATTCCTCCACCTCCATCTGTAGCACCATGAGCTCCTACCTCTCCACCGGCTTCAAGTGAAAAAATGGAAGATGTTCGTTCCCCTCGGTCACCCGATCATGGGAACATTGAGAACACTTTCCTGGTAGCCATCCGAAACCTTGATGGTAAAATTAGTGTCACTCTTTCGATTTCGAATGAGTGCCACTTACTCTCCAAGATGATGGGAGGTGCCAACTACTTGAAGCCTTTGTCTTCGAACAAGGGCCGACAGAAGATTGAGGCTCTTTCTGCAAAGTGTCTGATCAATAATAACATGCACTTTGTTGCATAGGTATCATCTTACTCTTCTTTATTACTTTTCCCTTTCTAAGAAATATCCTAAATAACTTTAATCTTTGACTTTCGGATAACCTTCTTGCCTCCGAGGGCTTGCAGAAGATGATCCAAGCCAACAAAGAACTTTTGCTACCGAGCGGGATCAAACTGCTGCTGAACGTGATCAGTTTGCTGAGCGCCTCCTAACTTTAGAGGCAAGACTTTCTCATATGGGAAATATTGAAGCCTAGTTGGAGCAATTTGAATAAGAAAGTATGGTTCATAGCCGAGAAGCCACTCAGTTACATACGAAGCTTGCTGAGTTGAAAGTCAAATGGGTTGAGCTACAAGACGCTATGACTGCGGTAGAGGAACGTGAGTCTGCTTCCATGAAACAAATCAACAACCTAGAAGAAAAATTTCATTCCAAAACCGAAGAAGTTTCCACTTAATACGGGATAAAACCGCGAACACGCAAGAACAAATACTAACCTTTGCTCGACGCATTGTGAAGGCTGAAAATGACCAACTGCAGTCCAAAATCAAAAAGCTCAAATCCAAAATCCAGGATCAAGAAGATTCATTCCTTCTCTAGAAAACTTATTCAATTTATCACATGAGGAGAGAGACTTTGGAGGATTCCAAGAAAGGCATTCCTAACGACTGCATTGTTGAATCTCTCAGTTTGGAGACAACTGCCTACAAGAACATTCCGGCACAATCATTTGAAGTTTGAGTAACTTCCAAATTAAAAAGATCATATTGTATCATTGGACAAGAAATAAGATAAAGATAAAAGAACTTTAATTTATTCCTTACATTTCGAAAAGTACATTTACATGAGCAAAAATTCTCTTAAGTAAATAAAGCTGCCAATACGTGTTGCTAACTTGTACTACTTAATTCTACGGGATGATCATGCAATCCCCGGTCTTGATAAGATACAACTTCTGATTCTAAAAGTCCCCAGTTGTAATGACACTTTTAGTGCTCTGATATACAATAGCCCTCCCTCAGTGTTCCGATGCTAAGCATGAGAATTCAAATACTGGATTTCTTATTATTGTCGATGATCATTCTTCGTAGTATGCTTTACGTTGTTGCCTCATTAAAAACCTTTCCAGAAAACCTAATTGGGACAAAAACTGGACGAAGAGAAAATAAGTGCAGCACATACTTTCAGTATCATCACAGATCTTCAAAAATGCCTTTTGTGGTGAGTCACGTTCCAATTGCTTGGTAATTTTACTCCATCTTGATTTTACAACTCATATGAACCTTCACCGCTTATAGCTGAAATCCGGTGAGTTCCTTCCTATGTTGGTCCTAGCTTTCTAGGATTGACTTTTCGGGTACTTTGAGTCACTTTCTGTAAAACCTAATCTTCGACTTTGAAATATCAAAGATTTGATCTATGATTATAGTATTTTTATGCCACCGTCCTCACATATGCTAATTTCCAACGCTCCTTAAGTAAATCCAACTTAATCAGCATTGTTTCATTATTCTCCTCCTCGTTTGCTCGGGAGTACCTTATGGTCGGTTCTCTAATCTCTAGTAGAATCAAAACTTCTACACCGTACACAAGGGAGAGAAATGTGTTTCAGTGTGTTTGACTTTGCCGTCGTTCGATATGCCCATAACACTATCGACAACTCTTCTAGCCAACTGCCTTTATCATCTTCTAATTTCTTTTTGATGTTTTGAATTATCACCTTGTTTTTTGACTCCGCTTGACCATTAGAACGTGGGTATATGGGGAAGATGTGATCATTTTGATCTCCCTTCCAAAAATATTTTGACTTTGGAACCTATAAATTGAGGCCCATTGTCACAAGCAATCTCTTTTCAAACTCCAAACCGGCAAATAATATGATCCCAAATAAAATCAATCACTTCTCATTCTCCAATCCTTTTGAAAACACCCAATTCAACCCACTTGGTGAAATAATCAGTTAAAATTAAAAGAAACTTTACCTGATTGGGCCCTTGAGGAAAAGGACCAACTATATCCATCCCTAGCTTCATGAATGGCTACAGTGACACCACTCAATGCAGAAGTTCCGCCAACTGAAGAACTAATTGAGCATGAAGTTGGAACTTATCACATTTTTGTAGAAATGTCTTTGCGTCTTGTTCTATCCAGGGCCAATAGTAACCGACCCTTATTAATTTAAGAACCAACGAGTCTGCACTGGAGTAGTTTCTATAAACCCCTTTGTGAACTTATCTAATCACATAATCAGCCTCTGATGTCTTGAGCTAATGGTCCTTTGAAAGATCTTCTTTATAATTGACCATCAACAAGGCAATAACGAGCAACTTTAGTTTGTTATGCCCGGGAAGCTTCATAATCTTCAGGCAATTTTCCATGCCTTGAATATTCTATAAACTCGTTTCTCCAGTCCCAGATTAGGTTGGTCAAGTTAACTTCACAATACCTATCCATGTACAGGACAAAATGCAACAGCTAAACAATTGCATCAAAATCAGCTCCTTTCATTTTATGGACGATCCTAAATTAGCCAATGCACCCACCTCTATGTTTTCTTCCCTTGGGATGTGAATTACCAGCCACTCCTCGAACCAGGAAAGTAAAAGTTGAACTTTATTCAAGTACTGCCACATGCGCTCTTCTTTAGTGTCAAAGACTCCATATATCTGATTCAATACCAGTTGAGAGTTGCATTTTATTTCAACCACCATACTAATTCAAGTCCTGCAACTAAAGCCTCATACTTAAATTCATTTTTAGTTAAAGGAATAGTTCTAATGGCTTGTCTCAGGGTATCTCCCGAAGGAGTGATTAGTACTATCTCAAGACCGTACCTTTTTACGTTTGGAGCTCCATCAGTAAACAAGGTCCAAACACTGAAGAGGGTTCCCGATACCAGAACTACTTTCTTAGCAGCTAAAGGCATCATTCCTAGACTAAAGTTAGCCACAAAGGTGGCCAAAACTTGTGACTTAATAGATGTCCGAGGTTTATTTTTTATATCAAATTCACTAATTTCAACTGTCCATTTAGCCAATCGACCTGATAATTCAGGTTAATGAAGGACATTCCTTAAAGGAAAGGTTGTCACGACGGCTATTGGATGGCACTGAAAGTAGGATCTAATATTTTGAGAGGAAACTACGAGATCTACAACTAACTTTTCCAGGTGCGGATAAAGAATCTCCGCTCGCGACAATATTTTACTAACATAATAAACAGGGAATTGCGTGCCTTATTTTTTCCAGACTAGGACTGCACTTACTACAACTTTAGAGACCGCTAAATAAATTAATAAATGTTCTCCCTCCTTCGGTTTAGACATTAGTGGAGGACTGGACAAGTACCTTTTCAGGTCCCTCAACACTTGTTGACATTCCACGAAAAATCATTCTTCTTTTTCAAAAGCGAAAAGAAATAATGACATTTTTATGACCTTGATATAAATCTGCCAAGGGCCACCAACCTGCTAGTCAACCTTTGCACTTCCTTCACGCTTGTCAGTTGGTCATGGATATATTCTATGGCATTAATCTTGTCGAGATTCACATCAATCCTCTTTGAGAAACCAAGAAGCCAAGAAACTTCTTGGACCCAACTCCAAATTCACACTTTTCAGGGTTGAGCTTCATGTTGTATTTTCTTAAAATATAAAATGTCTCTTGTAGATGATTCAATGATTTCCTGCACTAAGATACTTAACCAACATGTCATCAATATAAACTTCCACGGTTTTACCAATTTTATTTTCAAATATTTTACTAACGAGCATCTGATAAGTGGCTTCGACATTTTTAAGCCCAAAAGACATCACATTATAGCAATAAGTGCCAAAATTTGTGATAATAAGGTTTTCTCTTGATCTTTCGGGTGTATCCTAATTTTATTATATCCGAAATACGCATCAAGAAAACTCATCAATTCATGACTGGCCGTAGCATCGATCATTTGGTCAATGTTTGGTAACGGGAAAGAATTTTTAGGGCATGCCTTATTTAGATCTTTATAATTTGTACACATTCTAAACTTATTATTCTTTTTAGGCACGACCACTATATTGTCTAACCAATCAGGATAATTCACTTTACGAATTGAACCTTTATTTAATAACCGGGTTACCTCCTCTTTAACAAACCTGTTCTTGACCTCAGCTATCAGCCGTTTCTTTTCCTTAGGGTCCAAACTTAACTTATGGACAACCACATCTAATGGAATACCTGTCATATCAAAATGATACCATGCGAAACAATCAAAGTTAGTTGTTAAATAATCAATAATTTTAAGCATGACTTCGGGACTCAACCCCATTCCCAGGTAAACCTTTTTTTTAATCTAGGAGCTTTGTGAACAAAGAAATTTGTTCAAGTTACTCTACAATCAATTTTGTGGCATCTGCTTCTTCCGGTACCTGAAATGGTCTAGGCCCCTGATAATAATCTAACGTTTCCTCCTCTCCAACACCTTCGACCGGGTCCGTAAGTGCAGTAGAAATCAGTTCCTTTAGTTGCTATTTGCTCGTTCCGTCCGCCTTCCTGCTGAATAAGGTGACTGCATTTATTTCTCTCGCAGCAGGTTGATCACCTCTAATCTGCTTGATCCCATCCGGTGTAGGGAGCTTCAACAATTAATGATAAGTTGACAGCACAACCTTCATTTCATAAATCCATAGTCTACCAAGGATCACATTGTATCCCATATCGCCATCCACCACCTCAAACAAAGTAGTTTTTATTACGCCTTCGGCATGTGTGGGTAGTAAAATCTCCCCTTGGGTGTCAACTTACACTCGTTAAATTGAACCCGACCAGAAGCTTTGTTTCCATAACTGCGTTTTCGGTTAACTTTTCTTGTTCTAAAACCCTCAACTGGATGATATTGGTCGAACTACCTGGATCAACAAACACACGTATAATTTTAAAATTTAAAATATTAAATGATATTACCGGAGCATGGTTGTGCGGTAAAATAAGGCCAATCGCATCTTCCTCCGTCAAGCTGATTTTGATCATCTTCTAATGCTTCTCGGATTGCCTTGGCATAAGTTATCGATTTGTTTTCTTTGCTGCTGAGAATGTCAACCCATTTACTTCAACTCTATTGAAAATCATTTTTATTGTTAAACGGGGTGACCCCGCGATTGGTTTTGCTGGTTCTGCTTGATGGTAGGCTATAATTATGTATTTTAGTCGTTTATCGCAATGAAAGGGGCATGCCAATGAAAGGGAGAGGCTTTTGATGGGGATGGAAGCTGTCAAATAGGAACATGCATCCCTTGAGCGTCAGTTAGTTTTTTTGAACAAGCAGATTGATGATCTTGCATCTGAAAGTGGATTCTCAAAAGGCGAAGGTGATTTTTGCAGACAACCTACATATAACAGAAGAGTTACTTCTGTTGCTAAATTAAAATGAAGAAAATTAATATTTATATGTTTTTTTTGGTTTTTTTGTTATTGCCCCTCCCCTTTTCCCTTCCTGAGCTGAGGGTCTTTCGAAAATAGCCTCTCTTCCTTCTTAAAGGTAGGGGTAAGTTCTGCGTACACTCTACCCTCCCCAGACTCCACTTGTGGGATTGCACTAGGTTGTTGTTGTTTTAGTCGCTTATCGCACTCTAATTTGCTGCACTTTAATTGAGTTTGAGCTTTAATCGCTAGTATTTTGCACTAATTGCATGTTTTGTAGGAGTAATTTCGAGCTATGTAGATGTTATGGAACGACTTCAGGCTATTTGAAACTTTGAATTCTGAGTAAAATCCCAAGGGATTAAGCCGAGATCGCGTTCGGGGGTCGAGAACCACGTCTGGACTTCAAAAACAAAGAAAAATGTCACGACCCAAAATCCTAACTTAGGTCGTGATGGAGCCCAACAGCGGGGTCAGGCAAGCCAACACTCAATTTACTAAGGGTTCTTTCTTATTAGATTAAACATTTCAACATATACTCAGTTTTTAAAACTTAAGACATAAATTGACAAGGATAATTAGCCAGTTTATTTTTTTTTAATCAAAAGTGATCATGAGGAGGCGTGAGCCAACATATATACAGAATTGCAATCCATAATAACCATCACGTGTGTGCCAGGACTAGTATCACAAGTCCTACGGGCATACTAACAAAATATACAAAAGATATAATATACAATCCCACTGTCTGAAGGAAATAGACGGGAAATAAGCAAAAGAAACCCCATGGTGCTACCGGAGATCGCCAGGAGAAAGCAACTCACTTTGAATTCAAGTCCGTCTATGAATCAAAATCAAGATTCGGTCTGACAACCTGATGCACCAGCCTCAGAACCTGTACAATTAAGTACAAAAGTGTAGCATGAATACATAAATCTATATGTACCCAGTGAGTATCCCGACTAACCTCGAAAAGGTAGTGACGAGAGGTCGACTGGACACTCACTAACGTCCAACAATATAAATCAACAGAATATGATGAAAACAGTAGGCATGTAAAGGCAGTGAAGCATCAATTATGTTTAAGGCACTGAAATCCAAGGAAGTACTGGAAATAAATAGACAATTACTACTTCCCCTTCCCCCAAGTATCTATCAAAGCAGTGTCCATGAATTTAGTAACAAATAAATCATGCGCATACAGGATAAGGACAACCGGTCGGAGTCTCAAGATAGTCATGTCCGTCCACTGCCGAGGGTCGAAAGGCCTGAACCATAAGTGCACATTTCCATAAAGTACTCACATCTATGCACTGCCGAGGATCGAACGCCCCGAACCAAAGTGCATCTTCCAATCCGCCGTGGCGTACGACCCATTCCCATAAGAGTGGGGGAAATCACACTTCGCTCGCTGAATGTAAATTGTGAAGCGGTCACATGCACACACACTATTCCTTTTTAAATTATTTTTCAGTAAACAATTCCATACAAATATTCTCAAATTCCATGATCTCAGGGAAATGATCCACATGTAACATTTAATTTATTAAGCATATAGTTCATATTAAGTAAAACACAAGGCATGATGTGGACCTAACTACCCGGACATAATAATAATAGCCGCTACGTATGGACTCTCGTCACTTTGTACGTATGTAGCCCCCACAATTATCACATATAGCATTTAAAACACCTACGGGGACAATTCCCTCTTTCGAGGTTAGGAAGGAGACTCACCTAGCGTCACACCTACTCCCGGGGTCAAGAATGCGCCCGAAACTCCGAACTCAACACCCACGGAATCGAAACTAGCCAAATGTTATAAACATATATCAATTTATATTCAAAGCATGGAATTCTCCTATTATTTAGTCAAATTCATCCTTCTTGAAGAAATCCCAAAATCCAACCCCGGGCCCGCATGCCCGGATTCCGAAAATTCTCGAAGGAAACACTCACCCATAACCTAAGGATCGTTAATATATGATTTTTGTATGAATTCATAGCCAATGCACGGGTAATTTTCTACATTTTCAAAAGCCCTAGGTTACTACCCCAAATCCTTAATTTTCACTAATTAGGTAGTTAATTTAGCTTGTAATCCATGCATTAAACTAATATTTGGGTAAAATTTACTTACCTTCAATAACTAGGTCGTTTTCCCCTCATGAATGCTGAAAATCGTCCCAAGGAAGAAGAAGAAGATGAGGAAAATGAATTAAATCCCGCTATAAAAACACACTGCCCAGTGGTCTCCTCTATGCGATCGTAGCCTGGGTAGTGCGATCGCAAGGCTTTAAATGACCAGGCCCACATGGGCCTTCTATGCGAACGCGAAGGGGGCCTACGAATGCACAGGGTAAGGAGTAGCTAGGCTGGCCCAATGGCCGGGCTCTATGCAAAAGGGGGGAAGGTGTGCGGACGCACTGGGTCAGGAGCCCAACCCATCGCGATCGGGTGCCTTTTGTGCGAACGCACAGGCATTCACCACCCTTGTCCAGTTCCTTCTCTGCGAATGCGGTAACCCCTCCGCGATCGCAGAGAAGGAAACCGGACCTGGAATTTCTGGTGTTTTACAATTAGCTCCGAGGGGTCCGAAACTCACCCGAGCCCCTCGGGACCCCGTCCAAAGGAACTGGCAAGTCTGTATTCATGATACGGACTCGCTCGAATTTTCGGAACGTGAGAAACAACAACGAAACTTAAGAATTCAACCCCAAAATAAAATTGAATCAAACTTTGAACTTAAAGTGCTAGAATTCGCTAACAATGCGCCGAACAGACCTATACTACTCGGAATGACACCAAATTTTGCAGGCAGGTCATAAATGACATAACGAAACTATTCCCGATCTCGAAATTCTGTTCGGACCTCGATAACATAAAAACACGTCCCATACCACAATATTAACTTAAGGAAATGCTTATTTCGATATTGGCACCGAAACGTTCCCGGGTCATCCAAAACCCATTCCGAACATACACCTAAGTACGAAATCATCATACGAAGCTACCGGAATCATTGAAACTTGATTCCGAGGTCATTTGCTCAAAATGTTGACCGAAGTCAAACTTGGCCTTAAAGGCCAACCTGAAGGAACCAAGTGATCCAATATTGCTCTAAACATTTATGAATCCCAGACCACCCACCCCCGCAAGTCATAAATCACAATAAGCCGCTAAGGGAAGTTTTATTTAGGGGAACGGGGTCCGATAACGCAAAACGACCGACCGGGTCGTTACATTCTCCACCTCTTAAATAAACGTTCATCCTCGAACGGGTCTAGAATCATACCTGAAGTGCTGAATAAGTGTGGATATATTCTCCGCATGTCCTCCTCGGACTCCAAGGTCGCTTCCTCGACTGGTTGGCCCCTCCACTTGACCTTCACTGCAGACACTCTCTTGGACCTCAACTGGAGATCCTGTCTATCAATAATAGCAACTGGCTCCTTCTCGTAGCCCAAAGTCTCATCCAACTGAATAGTGCTGAAATCAACCACGTGAGAGAAGTCGGCGTGGTACCTCCGGAGCATGGATACATGAAAGACCGGATGAACTCCTGATAAACTGGGAGGTAAGGCTAGCTCATAAGCAACCTCCCCAACTCGCCTCAACACCTCGAAGGGACCTATAATCCTCGGGCTCAACTTTCCCTTCTTCCCAAACCTCATAATACCCTTCATCGGCGAGACCTTCAATAGAACCTTGTCTCCCTCCATAAATGATACATCACGCGCCCTCTGATCCGCGTAACTCTTTTGTCTGGACTGTGCTGTACGGAACCTCCCCTGAATCAACTTCACCCTCTCCAAAGCATCCCTCACCAGGTCGGTACCATATAACTTAGCCTCGCCAGGCTCAAACTACCCGATAGGGGAACGACATCGCCGACCATACAAAGCCTCAAATGGAGCCATCTCGATACTGGACTGATAACTATTATTGTAAGCAAACTTGACCAAAGGCAAGAACTGGTCCCACTGACCTCCGAAGTTAATCACGCATGCCCTGAGCATGCCTCCAATATCTGAACTATACGCTCCGACTGGCCATCAGTCTGAGGGTGAAATGATGTGCTGAGATCTATCTGGGTGCCCATCTCACTATGCAATGCTCTCCAGAAATGCAAGGTGAACTGAGGACCTCGATCTGATATAATGGACACCGGCACACCGTGCAACCGGACTATCTCCCGAATGTAGATCTGGGCTAACCTCTCAGAATTATAAGTAGTAGCCACTGGAATGAAGTGCGCCAATTTGGTCAATCTATCCACAATGACTCAAACCGCGTCAACCTTCCGCAAAGTCCGAGGCAACCCAACCATGAATTCCATAGTGATGCGCTCCCATTTCCATTCAGGAATGGGCATCTGCTGAAGTAGGCCTCCTGGCCTCTGGTGCTCATACTTCACCTGCTGGCAATTAAGACACTTAGTCACATACTCCACAATGTCCCTCTTCATCTGCCTCCACCAGAAATGCTGCTTCAAATCACGATACATTTTCGTAGCACCAGGATGAACAGAATACCGAGAACTGTGCGCCTCCTCTATAATCCTCTCCGTCAGGCCATCAACATTAGGAACACATAAACGGCCCTGAAGTCTCAGAACACCATCCTCGCCAATAGTAACCTCCTTGGCACCACCCTGTACCACTGTCTCCCGAAGCTCTACCAAGCACGAATCATCAAACTGCCGAGCCTTAATTTCACCTAATAACGAAGACTGAGCGACCACATGTGCTAGAACTCGACGAGGATCTGAAAGGTCTAATCTCACAAGGCATTAGCAAAGGACTGAATGTCCAAGGCTAGAGGTCTCTCCTCTGCTGCAATATAAGCCAGGCTAGCCATACTCTCCGCCTTCCTGCTCAAAGCATCCGCTACCACATTTGCCTTGCCCGGATGATATAGAATGGTGATGTCATAATCCTTCAGCAACTCAAGCCACCTGCGCTGCCTCAAATTAAGATCCCTCTGTTTGAACAAGTGATGCAAGCTACGGTGGTCTGTATAAACCTCACAGGACACCCCATACAAGTAGTGTCTCCAAATCTAAGAGCATGAACAATCGCCGCCAATTCCAAATCGTGCATAGGATAATGTTTCTCATGAACCTTCAGTTGGCGTGAAGCATAGGAAATAACTCTCCCTTCCTGCATCAACACACACCCCAAGCCAACACGCGAAGCATCGCAATATACTGTATACATCCCAGAACCGGAAGGCGATACTAGAACTGGTGCTGAGGTCAGTGCTGTCTTGAGCTTCTGAAAGCTCGCCTCACACTCGTCAGACCATCGCAACGGGGCATTCTTCTGAGTCACTCTAGTCAATAGAGCTGCAATAGAAGAGAACCCCTCCATAAATCGGCGATAATAGCCTGCTAGGCCCAAAACTCTCCTGATCTCTATAGCTGAAGTAGGACACGACCAACTCTGAACTGCCTCGATCTTCTGAGGATCAACCTTGATACCCTCTCCGGATACCACATGCCCCATGAATGCTACAGAATCCAACCAGAACTCACACTTAGAGAACTTAGCATATAGCTTCTATTCCCGCAAGGTCTGGAGCACAACTCTCAAATGCTGCTCGTGCTCCCCTAGGATACATGATTAAATCAAGATGTCATCAATAAAGACAATAACAAAGGAATCAATATACGTCCTGAACACCCTATTCATCAAGTCCATGAATTATTTTGGGGCATTATTCAAGCCAAAGGACATCACCAAGAACTCATAGTGTCCATATCTCGTACGAAAAGAAGTCTTCGGAACATCTGAGGCCCGAATCTTCAACTGATGATATCCCGATCTCAAATCAATCTTAGAAAACACCCGAGCACCCTACAACTGGTCAAACAAATCATCGATGCGCGGCAAAGGATACTTGTTCTTAATGGTGACCTTGTTCAATTGGCGGTAATCAATACACATCCGCATGGACTCATCCTTCTTCTTCAGAAATAGAACTGGAGCACCCCACGGCGATACACTCGATTTGATGAATCCCTTAGCTAACAGCTCCTTAAGCTTCTCCTTCAACACCTTCGGAGCCATACGGTACGGAGGAATAGATATAGGATGGGGTTCCTGGAGCTAAATCAATGGAGAAATCAATATCACGTTCCGGAGGCATGCTTGGAAGGTCTGAAGGAAATACATCAGCAAACTGTCGAACCACTGGAACTGAATCAATCGTCGGAGACTCGGCGGTGGTGTTCCGCACATAAGCAAGATAGGCCAGACAACCCTTCTCGACCATATGTCGAGCCTTCAGGAATGAAACAACCCGGCTGGCTACACTAACTGAGGACCCTCTCCACTCCAGCCCAGGCGACTCAGGCATGGATCAAGTAATTGTCTTAGCATGGAAATCTAGCACGGCATGATAAGGAGAATAGCCAATCCATGCCTAGAATAACCACAAAATCAACCATGTCGAGCAATAAAAGGTCCGCTCTGGTCTCGAACCCACAGAAGGTGACCACACAAGACCGATAGATCCGGTATACCACCACAGAATCGCCCTCAGGAGTGGACACATATATAGGAGAACCCAAGGACTCGTGAGGAGCATCCATAAAATGAGCAAATAATGCTGAAACATATGAATAGGTGGATCCTGGATCAAATAATACTGAAGCCTCTCTACCACATACTGAAATAATACCTGTGATCACGGCGTCTGAGGCCACTGCATCTGATCTGGACGGAATGGCATAGAATCTAGCTAGAGTACCAGAAAGCTTAGCTCCACTAGAGTGAACAGGAGCTGCCTGACCTCCTCCTGAATGGCCTCCACCTCTAGGATGACCCCTGCTGACCTGTCCTCCACCTCTAGGTGGCTGGACTGCTGGTGCCGGACCCATCGGCTGATAACCCTACTGTACAGCCTTGCCCCAAAACCTGGGATAATGCCTCCCGATATGACCTGGCTCTCCACACTCGTAACAACTCCCAGGCACCATAGTCTGCTGCCCCGAAGAAGAACCCTGAATGGTCGGAGGGCGATGTGGGCCCTCTGGCATAGAACTGAAGTAGAGGTCGGAGGATCTCGGATGACTGGGATAACCACTGGGTGAACTCTGAATGGCTGGAGGACGGTAGGAACGCTCTGGCATGACGCTTAAATGAGGCCTCACTGGAACACCTCGGGGAGGTGATGGCTGACCACTGCTGAACTGGCCTCTGCCCCTAGCTGGGGTGCCTATGAAATCTCCGAAGAATCTAGCCCTCTTGTCCTGCTACCCCTGCTCCCTGCTCCTTGATCGATACCCCTCGATTCTATGAGCAATCTCTACCACGAGCTGATAAGGAGTACCCATCTCCACCTCTCGGGCCATGGTGGCCCTAGTACCTGGATGCAACCCAGCCACAAATCTCCGCGCCCTCTCTGCATCAGTAGGTAGTATCATGCGTGCATGGCGAGACAACTCTGAAAATCTGGCCTCATAATCTGTCACTGATATCTGTCCCTGCTCTAGCCGCTCAAACTGATACCGCAGCTCTTCCCTCTCAAAGGGTGGGATATATCTATCCAAAAACATCTGCGTGAACTTCTCCCAAGTGAAAGGAGGAGAATCTGGTGGCCTGCTGAGAATATAGGACTGCCACCACCTACGAGCTCTGCCCTCCAACTGGAGGGTAGTGAAATCCACTCCATGGGACTCTAGTATCCTCATGTTGTGCAGTCTGTCCCTGCACCAGTCCACAAAGTCCTGGGCATCCTCGCTTTGCTCACCCCCAAATACTGGAGGGTGCAATCGAGTCCATCTATCCAATAATTTCTGTGGATCGCCGTCCACAACTGGTCTAGGCTTAGGTGCTGCTGCAACAGGCTGGACCCCACCCACGGGTAGTGTACCCGGGGTATGATGTAATGCTGCTGTCTGGCCTGTAGCCTGGGCAGTAGGGGTCTGGACTCCCCCTCCCGCCTGAGAAGTGGCAGGATCTACTGGAATAAACCAGCCTGGGACATAGTGTCCATAAATCTCATCATACGACCCATGACTGCCTGGAAACCTGGCACTGTCATGAAGTCTACTGGAGCAGGATCTGCTGGAGGCACCTCGTCCTGCTCCTCTATAATAGGGTTCTCTGGTGGCGGAACCGGAATAACTCTGGGACGCCCTCATCCCCTACCGCAGGCCGGTGCCCTCCCCCGGCATCTGCCGCGGCCTCGGACAACGGGGGTAGCGGCCCTTCCCGGGTCTGGAACATCGGATGCACGCGTCCTCACCATCCGTGAGAGAATAGAAGAATGAGTTTAGTAAATGATCTACTGCACGATAGAATAAGAACAAAGAGAGGTTTCCTAACACCCTATAGTTCCCTGAAGATAATTACAGAGGTCTCCGTACCGATCCGCAAGACTCTACTGGGTTTGCCCGTGACTCGTGAGACTTACGTGAACCTATTGCTCTGATACCACGTTGTCACAACCCAAAATCCAAACTTAGGTCGTGATGACGCCCAATAGCGGGGTCAGGCAAGCCAACACTCAATTTACTAAAGGTTCCTTCTTATTAGATTAAACATTTCAACATATACTTAGTTTTTAAAACTTAAGACATAAATTGACAAGGATAATTAGCCAGTTTTTTTTAATCAAAAGTGGTCATGAGGAGGCGTGACCCAACATATATACAGACCTGCAATCCATAATAACCATCACGTGTGTGCCAGGACTAGTGTCACAAGTCCTACGGGCATACTAAAGAATCTACAAAAGTTATAATATACAGTCTCACTGTCTGAAGGAAATAGATGGGAAATAAGCAAAAGAAACCCCATGGTGCTGCCGGAGATCGCCAGGAGAAAGCAGCTCACCGTGAAGTCAGGTCCGTCTATGAATCAAAATCAAGCTCCGGTCCGACAACCAGATGCACCAGCCTCAGAACCTGTACAATTAAGTACAGAAGCGTAGCATGAGTACATAAATATATATATATATATGTACCCAGTGAGTATCCCGCCTAACCTTGAAGAGGTAGTGACGAGAGGTCGACTGGACACTCACTAAGGTCCAACAGTATAAATCAACAGAATATGATGAAAACAATAGGCATGTAAAGACAGTGAAGCAACAATTATATATAAGGCACTGAAATCCAAGGAAGTACTGGAAATAAATAGATAATTACTACTTCCCCTTCCCCCAAATATCTGTCAAAGCAGTTTCCATGAATTTAGTAACAAATAAATCATGCGCATACAGGATAAGGACAACCGGCCGGAGTCACAAGATAGTCATGTCTGTGCACTGCCGAGGGTCGAACGGCCCAAACCATAAGTGCACCTTTCCATAAAGTACTCACATCTATGCACTGCCGAGGATCAAACAGTCCGTACCAAAAGTGCATCATCCGATCCGCCGTGGCGTACAGATCGTTCCCACAAGAGTAGGGGAAATCACACTCCGCTCGCGAAATGTAAATTGCGAAGCGGTCACATACACACACACTATTCCTTTTTAAATTATTTTTCAGTAAACAATTCCTTACAAATTTTCTCAAATTCTATGATCTCAGGGAAATAAGCCGCATGTAACATTTAATTTGTTAAGCATATAGTTCATATTAAGTAAAACACAAGGCATGATGTGGACCTAACTACCCGGACATAATAAAAATAGCCGCTACGTACGGACTCTCGTCACTTTGTACGTACGTAGCCCCCACAATTATCACATATAGCATTTAAAACACCTACAGGGAAAATTCCCTCTTACGAGGTTAGAAAGGAGACTCACCTCGCGTCGCACCTACTCCCCGGGTCAAGAATGCGCCCGAATCTCCAAACTCGACACCCACGGACTCAAAACTAGCTAAATGTTATACAAATCTATCAATTTATATTCAAAGCATAGAATTCTCCTATTATTTAGTCAAATTCACCATTCTTGAAGAAATCCCAAAATCCAACCCCGGGCCCGCATGCCCGGATTCCGAAAATTCTCGAAGGAAACACTCACCCATAACGTAAGGATGATTAATATATGATTTTTGTATGAATTCATAGCCAATGCACAGGTAATTTTCTACATTTTCAAAAGCCCTAGGTTACTACCTCAAATCCTTAATTTTCACTAATTGAGTAGTTAATTTAGCTTGTAATCCATGCACTAAACTAATACTAGGGTAGAATTTACTTACCTTCAATAACTAGGTCGTTTTCCCCTCTTGAATGCTGAAAATCGTCCCAAGGAAGAAGAAGAAAATGAGAAAAATGAATTAAATCCCGCTATAAAAACACACTGCCCAGTGGTCTCCTCTATGCGATTGCAACCTGGGTAGTGCGATCACAAGGATTTAAATGACCAGTCCCACATGGGCCTTCTATGCGAACGTGGAGGGGGCCTGCGAACGCACAAGGTAAGGAGTAGCTGGGCTGTCCCAATGGCCGGGCTCTATGCGAACGTGGGGGAGATGTGTGGACACACTGGGTCAGGATCCCAACCCATCGCGATCGCGGCGCCTTTTGTCGAACGCACATGGAATTCACACCCCTGCCCAGTTCCTTCTTTGCGAACGCGGTAACCCCTCCGCGATCGCAGAGAAGGAAACCAGACCTGGAATTTCTGGTGTTTTGCAATTAGCTCTGAGGGGTCCGAAACTCATTCGATCCCCTCGGGGCCCCGTCCAAAGGCACTGGCAAGTCCGTATTCATGATACAAACTCGCTCGAATTTTCGGAACGTGAAAAACAACAACGAAACTTAAGAATTCGACCCCAAAGTCAAATTGAATCAAACTTTGAACTTAAAGTTCTAGAATTCGCTAACAATGCGCCGAACCGACCTATACTACTCGGAATGACACCAAATTTTGCAGGC
This sequence comes from Nicotiana knightiana, assembly GCA_005239525.1. Lineage (NCBI taxonomy): Eukaryota > Viridiplantae > Streptophyta > Magnoliopsida > Solanales > Solanaceae > Nicotiana > Nicotiana knightiana. The sequence goes on along the minus strand of ML404513.1, from coordinate 173 downwards.
AAGTCATAAATGATATAACTAAACTATTTCCAATCTCGGAATTCCATTCGGACCAAGATAACAAAAAAACACGTCCCAAACCACAATATTAACTTAAGGAGTAAATTTACACCCTACGTGAGGAGAGAGAAGCTCTGGAGAAACACGATTTTCTGGAGAAATACTGGTTCAGC